>SJXQ01009839.1:197681-228044 GCA_006408695.1 Aepyceros melampus | reverse complement strand
GTGTAACATGTATGATATCATAAATGAAATGAATCGCCGGTGTAGGTTTGATGCAGGATGCAGGATGCTTGGGACTGATGCACGGGGATAATCCAGAGAGATGGTGTGGGGTAGGAGAGGAGAGGTTGGGTCAGGATTGGGAGTTCATGTACGCTCGTGGCTGATTCATGTCAATGTATAGCAAAACAAATATAGTACTGTAAAGCAAAGCAAACTAAAAAATAAAAATTAATTAAAATTTTTAAAAAAAGAGAAAAAAAGAAACATGACTGTTGTCAAGAAGAGGAATTCACTCATCACGATGACTGGAAAGAATGTGTATGAGGTCAAGTCTGGGCATACTCTGAAAATCTATAGATTTCTGTGCTTTGTTCAGCACGGCCCTTTCAAAACTCTGATTCTCAGCCCTGTTGATAATCTTGGTTGAATCTCACTAAATAAAAACTTGTTAATTTATGTATTCATTCATTCTTTCTTTCAACTGATAATGTTTTAAATATTAAGCCCTGGAGAAGCAACGATGAATTGACCCTACTCTCTTGAAGCTGATAAACTTAGAAAAATATACCATACAGGTCCGTAAACACTGAGCCATCAGAATGGAGTTCAACTGAAAGAGACACTGTCTCTTTTGTGGGTTATCAGAGAAAGTCTACCTGAGGGAAAAAGGACATAATTATCCTGACCAGATTTTTGAAATTTGTGACCCATGGATAATTATTATAGCATTTGACTAGTTCCAACATTTAAATACTAACAGATCACACATACTTTATATTTTAAATTACCAACTACTATCAGTTAAGTTCGACTTTTAGAAAAATAGATAAAAATTTTAGAAGTATTATATCTTATTAAATATTGCATGGGAAATACTTATCCTAAAACATTATCTTTGCTTTTCTGAAATTCAAATTTAACTGGGTGTCCTGCATTTTAACTTGCTAAATCTGATTACGCTGCATGATTTCAGTGGAGAAAGGAAGGGGATATGGAAATGAGGCTTGATAAAGTGAATGATGTAAAAAAATTTTATTTTTTTCTTTAATTTTTTATTTTTTAGTTTGTTTTGCTTTACAGTACTGTATTTGTTTTGCTATACATTGACATGAATCAGCCACGAGTGTAAAAATGGGTAAAGCAAGTTCCTGAGTGAAGGAGTATTCCAATCTGCTTAGAACATGAGATTGGGGAGTACTGCACTGATTACGCTGCATGATTTCAGTGGAGAAAGGAAGGGGATATGGAAATGAGGCTTGATAAAGTGAATGATGTAAAAAAATTTTATTTTTTTCTTTAATTTTTTATTTTTTAGTTTGTTTTGCTTTACAGTACTGTATTTGTTTTGCTATACATTGACATGAATCAGCCACGAGTGTAAAAATGGGTAAAGCAAGTTCCTGAGTGAAGGAGTATTCCAATCTGCTTAGAACATGAGATTGGGGAGTACTGCTAGGTGGCTCAGCGGTACAGAATCCACCCGCCAAACAGAAAATGTGGGTTCAGTCCCTGGGCCAGGAAGATCCCCTGGAGAAGGAAATGGCAACCCAGTCCAGTATGCTTGCCTGGAGAATCCCATGGACAGAGGAGCCTGGCGGGCTCCAAACCACGTTTCAAAGACTCAGACACAACTTAGCAACTAAAAAACAACAACAGCAAATTAGTTAATAAAAAAATGATCGCTGTTAAACAGCATTTTGGGCTAGGTCCCAAGCTGTTTACCTAGATTAGCTTACTTTTTTCCCCCAAAACCCACCTATTATTATATTCCCCATTTAATCAGTGATACTTGGCTGGATTAAATACTTTGTCCAGTGATACTTAGTGATCAGGAAAGGCCGGATCTGACCACAGATATTTCTAGTTTCCACTCTGATTCTTCACTCGACACAGCCACCCATGATAAGAACAGAAAGGCAGAAGGAGAAAGACACAGAGACTGGGAGTTCCGAAGAGTAGGATTTGCATTTTTTCAACTTTCCACCACCTGATCCCTAAGCTCCATCCCATGGGCTTAGTAATACTTGAGGTTAATATTGCTGGAAGTAACAGCCACATGATTCACTTAACAGAACTGAGCCATCTACTCTGAAGCCAGAATAGGTCTTAGGACCCAGCTAAGTTGGCAGAATCACCTGAGCATCAGGAGAAAAAGGAATTGAAAAGACAGGATATGATGGTTCCATGGAGACACAGAACTTGGGAGAACAAATTGGATCTCACTGTTTCTTGGAATGATGATGCTCAGTCAATGTTCACAATGATAACCCAAGGGGGCCCTGGAGTAGGAACAAGGGTGCAGCCATCTTACTTAGAACCCCCTCCTGCCTCTGTTGGAGAAAGGAAGTAGCAGAACACTGGGCTCCTGCTCCACCAAAAGCCAACACTGTGTCTGTCAATACCAGGCCTTTGAGAGGAGAGCTTGTGCCAAAGCATCAAGGTACTTAGAACTCTATGCATGTTTCTCATTTCTCCTTTCTAGAACATATCTTAATACACATACTCAGTACCCTCAAATTGAGAAAATCGATAAAATTCTGAAAACAACAGCCCATTCAGAATCCCCCTCTCTTTTCTTTCTTTTTTGGCATATAATTACTCTATGGTATTGTTCTAGTTTCTGCTATACAATGAAATGAATCAGCTACATGTATACATATATCCCTCATCTGGCAGGAAAAGCGATGCAGACATAGAGAATGGACTTGTGGACCTGGAGAGGGAAAGGGGAGGGTGGGAAGAATTGAGATCCCCCTTTTTGGCAAGAGTTCAGTTCAGTCACTCAGTCATGTCCAGTTCTTTGCGACCCCATGAACCACAGCATGCCAGGCCTCCCTGTCCATCACCAACACCCGGAGTCCACCCAAACCGATGTCCATCAAGTCAGTGATGCCATCAAGCCATCTCATCCTCTGTCGTCCCCTTCTCCTCCTGCCCTCAATCTTTCCCAGAAGCAGGGTCTTTTCAAATGAGTCAGCTCTTCGCATGAGGTGGCCCAAGTATTGGAGCTTCAGCTTCAACATCAGTCCTTCCAATGAACACCCAAGACTGATCTCCTTTAAAATGGACTGGTTGAATCTCCTTGCAGTCCAAAGGACTCTCAAGAGTCTTCTCCAACACCACAGTTCAAAAGCATCAATTCTTTGGTGCTCAGCTTTCTTCACAGTCCAACTCTCACATCCATACATGACCACTGGAAAAACCATAGCCTTGACTAGACAGACTTTTGTTGGCAAAGTAACATCTCTGCTTTTTAATATACTGTCTAGTTTGGTCATATTTTCCTTCCAAAGAGTAAGCGTCTTTTAATTTCATGGCTGCAATCACCATCTACAGTGACTTTGGAGCCCAAAAAAATAAAATCTGACACTGTTTCCCCATCTATTTGCCATGAAGTGATGGGACCGGAAGCCATGATCTTAGTATTCTGAATGTTGAGCTTTAAGCCAACTTTTTCACTCTCCTCTTTCACTTTCAACAAGAGGCTCTTTAGTTCTTCACTTTCTGCCTTAAGGGTGGTGTCATCTGCATATCTGAGGTTATTGATATTTCTCCCGGCAATCTTGATTCCAGCTTGTGCTTCCTCCAGCCCAGCGTTTCTCATGATGTACTCTGCATATAAGTTAAATAAGCAGGGTGACAATATACAGCCTTGACGTACTAAAAAAAGAAAGTGATTTTGATGGAAAATTCCTGAGAAGTCCAGTCATTTGATATAAACAATATAAAAGCTCATTTAGGTCTCTTTGAGATTGATGGTTTTGCAAGATTTAACAAGGCCAGTTTGTTTTATTATGGTGGAGTGGCAGAATCTTAAAAAAGATTTGGAGAAGTAAGAAATTTGGTGATTCTTTATTTATTCCTTCATAGTTTTTTTCTAGAACCATAAGCAGATCCTCACTGTGTATGAAAATTATTCATACCTTCCTCCCTCAATCTTTCTGTAGCTTATTCATTAACAATAATTAACTTTGGGTACCTACTCCTTATTAACACAGCTGATCTGCTTTATTTGTAAATAATAATTTTGAGATCATGGTTGTCAACTAATATTAATTTGCTAAAATACTTTTTCCTATTAACTTACTGTAACTGCCATTGGAGCAAAGACCATGCCTCTGGTGTTTATTACTCTATACAAGGCTTAGTGCAGTGCCTGTCACTTAGTGGTAGTATGTTAATTATCTACTGAATGGATGAAAAATAGTTACAGTTTCCCTACTTCCAAACTGTTCTTGCACAAAAAGCCAGCTCTGGGCAAGACCATCTTTACCACCAAGAAATTTGCTCCCACAAACCCTAGGACACATTGATCCTATTTTATATCTACTTTTTCATTAATTTTATGATATGCCATATTTGCCTATTTTATTACTTATTTTGGATCTCTTCTTTGTCTTGGCCTAAGTGGCAGCCTTCCCCTTTCTCCTACACACCATCTGATTCTTAGCTATGCATAGTTTGGGCCAGAGATGGAAACTTTATCAAGCTGATTCACAATAGGATGAAAATGAATGCTCCCCCCAACCCGATTCTTCCTACCACCACAGGGAGGGATAAGTTAATAGCCATCTGTATGCATACAAGGTTCAGAATTAAGGAGTTCAGTAAGAAACAGGTGAGCAAAGAGGAGAGAGGAAAGGGTTGGAAGAAAAAAAATTAAGAAACTTTCACTGCAGTCACACCAGGGAGACATTCAAAGTACCATCTTAAGAGAAAGGAACTGAATTCAAATGATTCCTTAGACTGTGATGAATGCCATGAGAATAACTTTCAGCTAAAATAAGA
Source organism: Aepyceros melampus (assembly GCA_006408695.1). Classification (NCBI taxonomy): domain Eukaryota; kingdom Metazoa; phylum Chordata; class Mammalia; order Artiodactyla; family Bovidae; genus Aepyceros; species Aepyceros melampus. The sequence continues at coordinate 223,256 of SJXQ01009839.1, read as the reverse complement.
AGCCAATAGAGCTGTTAATAATTCATATTGCATTGTTGTGATATTGATAATTAACTGTAATAACAATAGCTGAAGATTGAGCAGTTAGTATTTGCCACAGATCTAGTTAAGCAATTTATTTGACTATCTCATTTAATGGATAGGTTTCATAATCTACTTCACTTTACTGGTAAGGAATCTGAGCCTCAGAGGAGTTAGCTATGTGTCCAACCAGGCCAGAAATTTCAGAAGTCAGGCCCCATACCCCATATGTTCTTCCTCTAGTCTACACTAGATTAGTGACCAACCTGAAAATTAACTTTAGATGTTCTAATTCTAAAGAAGCCCACTGAGAATAAAGTATCACAGGACTATAAATCTGTTCAGTTCAGTTCAGTTTAGTCGCTCAGTCGTGTCTGACTCTTTGCGACCCCATGAATCGCAGCACGCCAGGCCTCTCTGTCCATCACCAAATCTGTAATTTGGTTAAAACTTCTGATTCACATGGAAATGATTACTGAAAAGTTAGCCTAATGATAGTCCATGGCTTAAAATAGAACTCTTTAAAAATACAAATTTACCAGGTCCGACTAAAGTAAAAATGCTACTTCTTAAGTGGTGATAAGTTAAGCTTCAAGCAAGATTAAGCCTTCCCACCAAACTTCGTGGAAGACCTTCAAAGTTCACAGTTTATCCCCGTCTGCCTGGTCTTGACCTTTCCTAATTACTTTCAGTATAAGAACAACTCAGAATTGTAATAGTAGGTCGAAATCAAGAATATAAATAGAAAACAGGGATGAAAATTTTAACATAAATATATTTTTAATGTAGGACTCATATGTGCTTATATAGAGATTTACCTGGGTAAGTTAATGACCAAGAAAAAAAAGAAAAACAAACAAAAAAAAAAACACAAGAATTTTCTTCCCTTTCTCTTCCCCTTTAGAAATTACAAGAATAACCAAGTTGTCTAATCAGTACTTCTCCCTGTCCTTCTTATGCTTCAATTGAATGGATTTACAGTAGCTCAAGGGTTTTTCACAGTACATATTCAATCAAGAAAACTTACTATTGGGCACACACTTAATTTATAAGCTTCAGTAATTGTTGTGGCTGCATGAGCAAGACAAGTCCAGAATAAAAGGACATATAAACCCTGGGTTTACAAGTTCATTACTTCTGTATCAGTTATAGCTGGACTATAAACCACTTCTGGGAGGAAGCCTTGTCCATTTAATCACACTTTGCATACTACCTTGTATGAGCCCAGAAACACATCAGATATTAATTGTCACAGAAGTAACAATGTAGTTCCCCTGTTCAATTCCAACGTTCTCTGGTGCCAGATATTTTGGCAGCAGGTGGAAAAGTAGAGGAGACGGAACCAACTAATGGATTCTATTTAAGGACATTTGATGAAAATGTTGACTGGCCCATGACTGATTTTATTCTTAGCACTTAAATTGTTAGTTAGTTAGTCAATTTGAATGTTAATTAGCCATAATGACAAGGAGTGTCTCTTTTTATGATCCTCTTAAAATGTATCCAGGGGCTAATAAGCAATGGGTGCATCCCATAATATAATAAGTAAATAAATTAGCATCAGTTAATTTAAATGTAAGCAAACTGCACTGTGAGGTCTTTCCTGGCCCCTACTGCACTTGGCTTATTTTCCTCCCAGCATCACTTCTCCTCGCCTCACCAATTTCATGATCTAAACAACACACTCTACAGCAGAGGAGCAAGGTCAGACACTGAATTCAGACTAAATCACGTGGACCTTGCTCACTTTTTAGACACATGTTGTCAGATAACTGGGCAGTTAGAATAAAGGTCAAAGGAAATAAGACTCATAAAACTCTGCTTTTGTGGACAGCTGATTTCACAGGGGTAATTAACCCAGATGGTTAGTACTGTCATCAAAAAGGTTAATTTGTTCAGGTAACTACCTAGATTCCATTTTGTTTAAAAGCTAAAATGACTAGGTAAATGACAGATCAAGTGTTTCAGCTACAATAAAAGGACTGGTTGGACATGCTGCTGTTGAGTCGCTAAATCATGTCTGACTCTTTGTGACCCCATGGACTGTAGCCCGCCAGGCCACTGTGTCCGTGGGATTTCCCAGGAAAGAGTAATGGAGTGGGATGCCATTTTTCTCTCCTGGGGATCTTCCTGACCCAGGGATTGAACCCGCATCTCTTGCATTGGCAAGTGGATTCTTTACCACTGAGCCACCTGCAAAGACCAGCTGGACATGAAGACAGGTCTTAAGAGGCCTGTAGATCCCTCCACTGTCTGGATCAACTAGAATTACTTGTATCTGCCCAACTTTGGATGATGGAAGAGTTGGAAAAATCTTCCAAACTGGGTCCCATAGCTTAGGCTTCAGTAAGTCAGTGTCCCTCGGTGGAAGGTCTGCTGAAAGAAATTCAGGGTAGCAGAAAGGGAAGGAAGAGAGTTATCCAGGAAAGATGCTCTGTATATCCCCCTATTTCCCTACTCCCTCAATACTGCTTTCTGGATTGTTCTGGTAGATATGTTAGTGAATTCATCAAATGTAAGAGAGAAAGGCTGAAACTCAGAGACAGAGCATGTGTGGTCCTGGTAGCTTAGGCTAAGGGATGCCCTCCTAGGGGTGTCAGTGACCATTCAGCACATGCCAGAGTTCTCCCAGGACAGACCCCTTCACACAGGGACGCTTCCCTCCCCAGGAAAAGTGCCTCACACATGGGACGTGACACACAAATTGTATCAAGGGGAGGACTTTGCAGTAACCAGGTTTCTCGGTTAAACACATTCTGTTTAATATTTCCCTGGGACTCTCTCCCACTCTAACACTGACATAATTCCATGGAACATTCCTGAGCAGGATCTGCCACCATCCCCTTCTAGAAGGAATGGTTGCTGTTGTTTTTCAGTTGCTCAGTTGGGTCAGACTCTCTGCAATCCCGTGGAGCCCTGCATGCCAGGCTTCCCTGTCCTTCACTATCTCCAGGAGTTTGTTCAAACTCATGTCCATTGAGTCAGTGATGCCATCCAACCATCTCATCCTCTGTTGTCCCCTTCACCTCCTGCCCTCAATCTTTCCCAGCATCAGGGTCTTTTCCAATGAGTCAGTTCTTCCCATCAGGTAGCCAAAATATTTGGAGCTTCACCGTCAGAACTTCCAATGAATATTTAGGGTTTATTTCCTTTAGGATTGACTGGTTTGATATCCTTGCTGTCCAAGGGACTCTTAAGAGTCTTCTCTAGCACCACATAGGCCCATTTGGGATGATGCCTACCATCCTGAGTCTATCTACAATTCCTCCACTCATCCATTAAAAATGTGGCCAATGGCTAAAAAAAGAGCTAAAGGAACGCCTTCTTCTGTCAAGGAATTCACTCAGAATCCTCCTCTCTTCAAGGCCAGCTGGGTCACTCCTCCTTGAGCTACCAGGTTGCTGTCCATCAGCTTTAGTTGCTCCTCTCAGACTTCCCCTGGCTTGACCCACAGCTGAGCCACCCTCAGCCATTTTGTTCTGCACATCACGGAGTGATGCCAGCCTTGATGAGAGCGCCAGGACTGACCTGCGACCTCCACTCTGACCTCCACTCTGACCTCCACTCTGGCGGCCCTGCGCCTGGGCCCCGGCAGCACCTGAGGGAGATGAGGACAGAGCTCACTCCCCATGGCCAGCAGGGCCTGTGCCTCTGCTGGAATACTGGCTTACAGCCGCACAACAGTGGCCCACTCCCCATTGTTCGCAAGGAAAATTCTTTCCATTTTTCCTGCTGTCAGATCCAGGAACAAATTAAACCCCAAACAGAATAGTCTCAGGCTTTAGATCTCCTAACCTTGTTCAGGCTTTTATCTAAGCTCTTCTTTATCTCTGCACTCCTTGGTGGTGACCTGATGTTATTTGAGTGAAAAGCATTGGTCAGAAAGAGTACAGTATAGAAATGGGGGAAAAAAAGAGAGTAACTCTACACTGGAAGAACCCGACAACACCAGCTCAGTCGGGTCAACATCACTAGCGGGAAGTCGCATTAATAGAATTACCTTTAATATGATGTGATTAAAGTGACTGTTTACCTCTGTGATAAATAAAACCTATAACCCTAATCTAATCATGAGAAAAATACCAGACAAATTCCCAATAAGGGACCTTCTACAAACTACCTGACCAGTACTCCTCACAACTATAAAGGCATTAAAAACAAAGCCCAAGAATCTCATAGGAGATATGACACCTAAATGCAATGTGACATCATGGATGGGGTCCTGGGACCACCACTACCACCAACAAGAGTACATTAAGTAAAAGCTAAAGACATCTGAATAAAGTAGGTTTTAGTCAATAATCATGTATTATTATAGGGTTATATTAATTGCAGTTTGACACATGCATAATCACTTGTCTTGAGAATGGATACCAGAACAGGCTATACACAGGCACCTCAGCTGGGTCCTGGACAGAGTTTAGAGCCACAGACTGGAGCTCAATCTGAGAGCTGAGCAGCACTGAAGACCTCAGCTTGGGGGAAGGTGGGACAGACAGGAGGCGAGTCCCTGGGCTCCAGGACTGCACGATACGAAAAGAGATCCAGAACTTTTGTGGATTTTCAGTGCACAGTCCTAGAGCCCCGGGATATTCAGATCTCTGGAGAGAAGGGAAGACTTTGAAGGTATTATAAGCCACCTGCCCCATGTCAGGGTAACCAGGAGTCTCAACTGAAGACATATTAGAAGGTAGGCTCCAGGAAGTCAAAGAGGGAGATGACACAGACCAGCACTACAGTAGGGTTCTGATGCAATTGTTACAATTCAGTCTCCAAGCTGATACAGTCTATTAAGTAAGCACTCACATTTTTCAATGAACATGGAAAGTGATTTGGAAGGAAAGAAATAGAACTGTCACTATTTGCAGACGACATGACATTGTGTATAGAAAACCTTAAAGACTCCATCAAGAAACTGTTAAAACTAATAAACAAATTTGGTAAAGTTGCAGGATACAAATCAGTAGACAATCTGTTGTGTTTCTTTACAGATATAACAAACTATCAAAAAAAGAAATTATTAAAACAATTCCATTTGCAACTACATCAAAAAGAATAAAATACCTGAATAAATGTCACCAAGGAGGTGAAAGATTTGTGAATTGAAATTACAACATATTAATGAAAGAAACTGAAGAACACAAATAAATGGACAGTCCCTGCTCATTGATTATAGGAAGTAATATTGTTAAAATGTCCAAAACAATATACAGATTCAATGCAATCCCTATCAGAATTCTAATGGCATTTTTTGAGAAAGATGAACAAAGCTAAAGGCATCAAGCTCCCTGATTTCAAACTATATCACAAAACTTTGGTAATTAAAACAGATATAGAATTGACACATAAAACAATGAAACAGTACAGAGTCCAAAAAGCAACCCATGCATATATGGTCAATTAATTTATGAAAAAGGAGGCAAGAATACACAATTGGGAAAGAATAGTCTCCTCAACAAATGATGTTGTGAAAATAGAGCACAAGCAAACAAATGAAAATGGACTGTACATCCTACATCATTTACACAAGTTAACTCAGAATGGATTATAGATCTAAATGTAAGACTTGAAACAACAAAACTTCTAGAAGAAAACAAAGGCAATAAGCTCCTTAACACAGGTGTGACAAAGATGCTTTTTTAATCTGACACCAAAATGAAAGGCGACAAAATCAAAAATAAACAAACTAAAACTGAAGTGCTTCTGCACAGCAAAGAAAACTATCAACAAAATAAAAAGGCTACTGACTGAATAGGAGAAAATCCTAAATCATATATCTGAAAACGGGCAAATCACCAAAATATACAAAGGGCTCACATAACTTAGTAGGAAAAAGGCAAGCAAAAAATGGTTCAGAAATGGGCAGAAGATGTGGACAGACATTTGTCCAAACAGAATACACAGACGGCCAATAGATAGATGAAAAGATACTCAACATATTAATTCCCAGGGAAATGTGAATCAAAATCACAGTGAGATAACACTTCACACCTGCTAGAATGGCTATAATCAAAAAGACATCAAGTAATAATAAGTGTTGGTGAGGACTGTGCAGAAAAGAAGAGCTTGTGCATTGTTGGTGAGAACATAAATTGGTGCAGCCACTATGGAAAATACTACGCTGGTTCATCAGAAAAGCTATATAAAAACAGAACTCCCATATGATCCAGTAATCCATCTCTTGGTATCTATTCAAAGAAAATACAAACCAATTCTAAAAGATATATGCACCACATATTCTTTGCAGCATTATTTATAAGGCAAGGTATGAAAACAACCTAAGTATATTCATGAACAAAAGAATAAAGATGTTATTAAAATGTATAATAGAATATTATTGATCCATAAAAGAGTGAAATCTTGCCATTTGCAACAACATGTATGGACCTGAAAGGCATTATGCTAAATGAAACAGGTCAGACAGGAAAAAAAAAAAAAAAATCATGTGGTCTCTCTCATATTTAGAATCTAAAAGAACAAGCAAAACAAAACAAAAAACCAAACTCATAGATACAGATAAAAGACTGATGGTTGAAAGAGACCAGGGGTGGGGAGGGAGAAATGTGTTAGCTTTTTCTTTTTTAGTTTAAACATATTAATGCATATATACAGAATCTAGAAAATGGTACTGATGAACCCACTTGCGGGTAGCAAAGGAGACACAGACATAAAGAACAGACTTGTGAACACAGTGGGGGAAGCAGAGAGCAGAGCTAAATGAGAAAGTAGAATGGAACATATATATTACCATGTGTAAAATACACAGTCAGTGAGAATTTGCTGTATGAGGCAAGGAGCTAAACCCAGTGCTCTGTGACAACCTAGAGACGTGGGATGGAAGATGGGAGGGAGGTTCAAGGGGGAAGGGAGGCTGATTCTAAGAGATCAAACCAATCAATCTTAAGGGAAATCAACCCTGAATACTCGTTGGAAAGACTGAGGCTGAAGCTGAAACTCTGGTACTTTGGTTAACGGATGTAAAGTTAAAGCAGAGCCACTGGAAAAGTCCCCGATGCTGGGAAAGACTGACGGCAGAAAGAGAAGAGGACATCAGAGGATGAGACGGCTGGATGGCATCACCAATGCAATGGACATGAACTTGGGCAAACTTCAGGAGACAGTGAGGGACAGAGAGGCCTGGCGGGCTGCAGTCCATGGGGTTGCAAAGAGTCAGACATGACTGCGTGATTGAACAACTACAAAGGCTGATTTATGCTGACAGGTGGCAGAAACTGACACAATAATGGAAAACAGTTCAGTTCAGCAGTTATCTTCCAATTAAATATTCTAAAAGGAAAAAAACTGAGCAAAAGAAATATCACTTTGCTGTACAGTAGAATCTAACACAACATTGTAAAGAAACTATTCTTCAATAAAAATTAAAAGCACATTGAATAAAAAATAAAATGCAGGTGGATTCCTATGGCTTGTCAGACATCATATAAACACGTAGGATTTGTAACAAAGCAAAACAAAATCTTATTAGCTAATACTAATGAAGGTGAAAGTCACTGTGGGTTATAGAAAAGCTTTACAAGTAATTGTTTTACTGTCTAGTCCTGAGGAAAAGGCAAACTTTGAGCATGCCTTTAATGTCAAGCTTGGGAGAGTTGGAATTGATAGATGGCAGATTGCTCAGAGGGCTTCCACAGCGGCTCAGGGGTAAAAACCTGCCTGCAATGCAGGACTTGCAGAAGACTCCAGTTCCATCCCTGAGTTGGGACGATCCCCTGGAGTAGGGCATGGCAACCCACTCCAGTATTCCTGGCTGGAGAATCCCATGGACAGAGGAGCCTGGTGGGCTACAGTTCATGGGGCTGCAAAGAATTGGACACAATTGAAATGACTAAACTTACATACATGCAAATTACTCAGAAATTTATGTGGTAATCAATACTTTGATGGACTTATTATGCACTAGGCACTCTGCTGAGCCATTCACATGTGTCATTTCCTTTCATCCTACCAAATACTGAGTAATGGAGGAATTGTTATATTTATTTTACAGGAGAGAGGACTACCTATAAAAGATTTTATGTAGCTTTTCCAAGATGACTTGAGTAGTGAAGCTGACATTGAAACTGACAGTCCCAGAGTGAAACTGACCTCGGGGCACTGACTCTTGACCCTGGGTCAGGCTGAGCGCTGAAGAACTGATGCTTTCCAACGGCGGTGCTGGAGAAGTCTCCTGAGAACCCCTCGGACACCAAGGAGATCACACCAGTCAACCCTAAAGGAAGTCAACCCTGAATGTTCATTGGAAGGACTGAGGCAGAAGCTGAAGCTCCAGTCCTTCGGCCGCCTGATGCAAAGAGCCAACTCATTGGAAAAGACCCTTATGCTGGGAAAGATTGAAGGCATGAGGAGAAGGGGATGAAAGAGGATGAGGTGGTTGGATGGCATCATTGACTCAATGGACATGAGTTTGAGCAAGGTCTGGGAGATGGTGAAGGACGGGGAAGCCTGCTGCACAGCAGTCCATACAGTCACAATGAGTTGGACACAAGTGAGCAACTGAACAACAACCACAGGCCCATTCTGGCAGATGGGTTCATAGCAGGGTCTCGCAGTTTGTAAGCAATCAGCTCCCATTAAAATACCGATAGCTTAAACACCATGAGTGAAATAATTATGTCTTCATTACACAGCTGTCATTACATACTGGCATGTTGGAGTCAGAGCAGGTTCAATCCCAGTGTCACTACTTGGTAGCTGAGTAACACAGAGTACGTTACTCAACCTCTCTGGGCCTATGTTTTCTTACCTGCATAGAGGATTTTAATATCATCACTCCCAGTGGGTTGTCACAACAACTAAACAGGCTTTTGTAATATAAATTACTAGCACTGTTACGGTCACATAATAAACACTGACTTTAAGAATTCTTTTTTAACAGAAACAGACTCACAAATATAGGAAACAAACATTGTTACCAAAGGGGTAACTTGGACGGGATGAGTTAAGAGTTTAAGATTAACACATATACATATATATATATATATATATTAGGTTTCATATATATATATATAGAGAGAGAGAGAGAGAGAGACAGAGAGAGAGAGGAAGAGAGAGAGCAAGAGCTTTCATGGTGGCTCACACGTCTCCCTGCAATGCTGCTGCTGCTGCAAAGTCACTTCAGTCGTGTCCAACTCTGTGCAACCCCAGAGATGGCAGCCCACTAGGCTCTGCCATTCCTGGGATTCTCCAGGCAAGAACACTGGAGTGGGTTGCCATGTCCTTCTCCAATGCATGAAAGTGAAAAGTGAAAGTGAAGTCACTCAGTCGTGTCCGACTCTTCGCGACCCCATGGACTGCAGCCTACCAGGCTCCTCCGTCCATGGGATTTTCCAGGCAAGAGTACTGGAGTGGGTTGCCATTGCCTTCTCCGCAATGCAGAAGACGCCAATTCCATCCCTGGATAGGAACTATCCCCTGGAGAAAAGACTGGCAACCCACTCCAGTATTCTTGCCTGGATAATTCCATGGACAGAGGAGCCTGGTGGGCTACAGTCCCTGGGGCCTCAAAGAGTAGGACACAACTGAGCAACTAACACACTATATGTGTGTGTGTGTGTATATATGAGTCATTTTGCTGTATACCTGAAACTAACACAACATTGTAAATCAACTACACTTCAATAATAAAATTTGAAAAATAGAAAAAAATCCTTTTTTATCTTGACCCAAGAAAATCCAATATAGCACAACTAAACTTATGCACTAAAAGAATGACTTGCGGTTTGGGAGTTGTTGCTGTTGTTTAGTGGCTAAGTCGCGTCCGACTCTTTTGAAATCCCATGGACTATACCCTTCCAGGCTCCTCTGTCCATGGAATTCTCCAGGCAAGAATGCTGGAGTGGGTTGCCATTTCCTTCTACAGGGAATTTTCTCAACCCAGGGATTAAGCCCATGTCTCCTGCACTGGCAAACAGACTCTTTACCACTGAGCCACCAGGGAAGCCACATTTTTTTGAGTACTCTCTCAATATATAATAACATTAATAGTATGCTTTAGTGTTCAGAGTCTTAGAAATTCTAAGATTGGATAAGACAAAGCATGATATTCTATTTGCAAGAAAAGAAAATACCGGAATCATAACAGGCTAGATTTCATGGTACTAGTCTCCCAAAAGAACTCCAAACTCAGTCATCGAGAGCTACAGAGCTGTCTGAACTCCAGGCCAGCATGTGCAACAGTAATGAATATTCATCAAAGTCAATATATTGTGGCCATTTGTTGCAACATGGGTTTCTCTTAGGTTTCAGTTTATTTATGTCTCTGGCTATCTTGGCATTATTTGCAGCAAAGCTCAAAGGCAATGATAAGAAGGATGCCTGATTGCACAAATAACATGCCCTGTGAGAAATTCATTTGCCTGAAATAAAATGAAAAATGTAGACATAGTTCAAGGTTGTATTCACCCACATGGTGAGAACAGAGCTTGAAATTATAGGGCTTATGAGCATCCGGGAGAGGAGGCCCTTCATGTTGATTCCTCAGAGATGAATTGAAGTTGCGATCCCAGGCAGCATTTGTGCCATACTTGTCTGTTCCCCTCTTTGTCAGATTTACATTGGAAGTCTGCAGGGCCTGGCTATAATTTTCAGCTTGATAGTGTGGCTGACAGTCTATTATGCTCAATGCATTTTTTTAAACTTTTACTTTCAAAGAAAAATCACAGCTTTCCTTCTCTTTTCTACTTACCATGCATGTGTTACAGAGGTGAAGTTTTGATTTTTTTTTTTCAATTCCAATGGTATAGAATAGACCCAGCCCATGCAGCTCTGTGGGCTTCCCTGGTGGCTCACATGGTAAAAGAATCCACCTGCCATGCAGGAGACCTGGGTTCAATTCTTGGGTCGGGAAGATCCCCTAGAGGAGGCCATGGCAACCCACTCCAGTATTCTTGCCTGGAGCATCCCATGGACAGAGGAGCCTGGAAGGTTATAGTCGATGGGGTCACAAAGAGTCAGACACGACTGAGTGACTGATAAATGCAACTCTGTTACAAGGCTGGCCCTGGAGGAAAGCCGAGACAAAGCTCACATTTGTTAGGCCAGCATGCTAGCCACAAATGGGACTTCCCCAGTGGCTCAGCAACAAAGAACTGGCCTGCAGCACAGAGGACCAGGTTTGACCCCTGGGTCAAGAAAATACCCCTGAGAAGGAAATGGCAGCCTGCTCCAATATGCTTGCCTGGGAAATCCCACGGACAGAAGGGCCTGTCAGGCTACAGCCTGGGGGGCCACAGAGAGTCTGACACCCCTGCGTGACTAAACAGCAACAAGAGAGATTCAAGTGCACGCCTGTCTCCCACGGCTCCAGAGGAAGACAGAAAGCTCCCGAGAGAGAGCCTGCTCTGCTTTCCACTCCGGACCTGAGGGACATGGGGAATGAGTGCCCTTGGCCGTTCCTTGGTGAGAAGACAGTGAAGAAGGACAGCTAACCCCCTGGGAAGCCAGCAGCCACAGTCCCCCTCCTAGATCTGCTCTCTCAGTCTTCATTTGTCCATGGCTTTGTTCTTTGAGACTTCCTGCTCCAGAACACACTGAGAAATCCAGAAGATAAACCTTTCAGTCATGCTTTTTCACTTTCAGTGATCACTGAGAACATGAGTCAACCAATGTGCAAAGGCATTTCATGACCAGGCAGGACAGGCCTGCGTGTGTGTGTGCCTAGTCGTTCAGTCATGCCCATCACTTTGACACCCCATGGACTGTAGCCCGCCAGGCTCTTCTGTCCACGGGATTTCCCTGGCAAGAACATTGGACTGGGTTGCCATTTCCTTCTCCAGGGGATCTTTACAGGCTGCTGCTGCTGCTGCTAAGTCGCTTCAGTCGTGTCCGACTCTGTGAGACCCCATACATGGCAGCCCACCAGGCTCCCCCATCCCTGGGAGTCTCCAGGCAAGAACACTGGAGTGGGTTGCCGATTCCTTCTCCAATGCATGAAAGTGAAAAGTGAAAGTGAAGTCGCTCAGTCATGTCGGACTCTTTGCGACCCCATGGACTGCAGCCTACCAGGCTCCTCTGCCCATGGGATTTTCCAGGCAAGAGTACATTATGTGTATATATTTATATATTAATTAATATATATGTATATATATGTATTCATGTATATATTTATAAATATATAAATATACAACACACACACAAATCTTTACAGGCTGCTGCTGCTGCTGCTAAGTCGCTTCAGTCGTGTCCGACTCTGTGAGACCCCATACATGGCAGCCCACCAGGCTCCCCCATCCCTGGGAGTCTCCAGGCAAGAACACTGGAGTGGGTTGCTGATTCCTTCTCCAATGCATGAAAGTGAAAAGTGAAAGTGAAGTCGCTCAGTCATGTCGGACTCTTTGCGACCCCATGGACTGCAGCCTACCAGGCTCCTCTGCCCATGGGATTTTCCAGGCAAGAGTACATTATGTGTATATATTTATATATTAATTAATATATATGTATATATATGTATTCATGTATATATTTATAAATATATAAATATACAACACACACACACATATATATATATATATATTCAGCCATAAAAAAAGAATGAAATAATGCTACTAGAAGCAACATGGATGAACCTAGAGATGATCACACTAAGTGAAGTCAGACAAAAACAAATATCATATGACATCATTTATAAGCAGAATCAAAAAAATGATACAAATGAACTTATTTACAAAACAGAAATAGACTCACAGATATAGAAGAGGGGAAAAAAAGCAATGGTTACAAAAGGGGAAAGTGGGGAGAGGAATAAATCAGAAATTCTGGATTAACCAATATATACTACTATATGTACCATAGATAAATAACAAGGATCGATTGTATAGCACAGGTAACTATATTTTATATCTTCTAATAAGCTATAATGGAAAAGAATACGAAAAAGTATCAGTTCAGTTCAGTTCAGTCACTCAGTCATGTCTGACTCTGTGCAACCCCATGAATCGGAGCACACCAGGCCTCCCTGTCCATCACCAACTCCCGGAGTTCACTCACACTCACGTCCATCCTCAGTGATGCCATCCAGCCATCTCATCCTCTGTCGGCCCCTTTTCCTACTTCCCCCAATCCCTCCCAGCATCAGAGTCTTTTCCAATGAGTCAATTCTTCGCATGAGGTGGCCAAAGTACTGGAGCTTCAGCTTTAGCATCATTCCTTCCAAAGAAATCTCAGGGCTGATCCACTTTAGAATGGACTAATTGGATCTCCTTGCAGTCCAAGGGACTCTCAAGAGTCTTCTNGGCAGAAATAAATGCAAAAGAAACAAAAGAGACCATAGCAAAAATCAACAAAGCCAAAAGCTGGTTCTTTGAAAGGATAAATAAAATTGACAAACCATTAGCCAGACTCATCAAGAAACAAAGGGAAAAAAATCAAATCAATAAAATCAGAAATGAAAATGGAGAGATCACAACAGACAACACAGAAATACAAAGGATTATAAGAGACTACTATAAGCAATTATATGCCAACAAAATTGACAATGTGGAAGACATGGACAAATTCTTAGAAAAGTACAACTTTCCAAACCTGAATCAGGGAGAAATATAAAATATTAACAGACCCATCACAAGCACAGATATTGAAACTGTAATCAGAAACCTTCCAGCAAACAAAAGCCCACATCCAGACGGCTTCACAGCTGAATTCTACCAAAAATTTAGAGAAGAGCTAACACCTATCCTACTCAAACTCTTTCAGAAAATTGCAGAGGAAGGTAAACTTCCAAACTCATTCTATGAGGCCACCATCACCCTAATACCAAAACCTGACAAAGATGCCACAAAAAAAGAAAACTACAGGCCAATATCACTGATGAACATAGATGTGAAAATCCTTAACAAAATTCTAGCAGTCAGAATCCAACAACACATTAAAAAGATCGTACACCATGGCCAAGTTGCTTTATCCCAGGGATGCAAGGATTCTTCAATATCCGCAAATCAATCAATGTAATACACCACATTAACAAATTGAAAAATAAAGCCATGTGATTATCTCAATAGATGCAGAGAAAGCCTTTGAAAAAATTCAACATCCATTTATGATAAAGACTCTCCAGAAAGCAGAATAGAAGGAACATACCTCAACATAATAAAAGCTATATATGACAAATCCACAGCAAACATTTTCCTCAGTGGTGAAAAATTGAAAGCATTTCCCCTAAAGTCGGGAACAAGACAAGGGTGCCCACTTTCATCACTACTATTCAACATAGTTCTGGAAGTTTTGGCCACAGCAATTTAGAGCAGAAAAAGAAATAAAAGGAATCCAAATTGGAAAAGAAGAAGTAAAACTCACTGTTTACAATAAGCTTTAAAAGTGAAAAATATAATGATAGATGTTTGAGAAAGATTTATCTTAATGAGACTATGGTTGCAAAGAATTTGCTTAAAATTTTAGTGTATGTGTGCTGCATACTCAGTGTGTCCAACTCTTGACCACTTCACGGACTTTTACCCACCAGGCTCCTCTGTCCATGGGATTTCCCAGGCAAGAATACTGGAGTGCCATTTCCTTCTCTGAGGGCTATTCCCAGCCCAGGGTTCAAAACTGCGTCTTCCCCAAATCCTGCATTGCTCATGGATTCTTTACCACTGAGCCACTGGGGAAGCCCAAAATTTTAGGATAGGAAGTCACAAAAAATATTTTAGTTATTTAGATTAACAAAAAACAGTAGATAGAAAATAAAGCTAGGAAAGAGGCTAAAAGTTTCATTATTTGGAAAAATCAAGGTGTTTCATACCTTCCTAGAGATTAGGACTTTATCCCACAATGATTGCTCCTTGCCCTCAGCTCTCACATTCCAATAGTGAAAGAGGTTTTTCATATGCATTATCTTTGATTCTGCTATATTTGTATATTACTTACAAGTATATTTACTGGAAGAAAATCTTTTCCTCTTCTCTCTTAAGTTCTGAACCAAAGTAAGCTGACAAATGATAGTTTAATAGAATGAAAGAAACATACTTTATTTTAAATGTTATATGTACAGGAACTGCACAGGAAAAAAAAAATGAAAGTCCCAAAATGCAGTTAGATTTGGGAACTTACATACTATTTTATTTAACAAAGGACAATAAATTGTGGAAAGTGATCAAAGGGAAAAAGGTTTTGGGCTTCTAAGACTGGTAAATTGTAAGAAAGTAAATATATGGGGAAAGCTAATGGTAGATTATGATTACCTAGTAAAGTTTTTTATTCATACTCATCTTGGTTTCATCTCCACCTCTGATGATGTGTTGTTTTCCTATATTTGTGCAGTTTCTTTTCACACCTTCACAAGTGGAATTTAGTATCTGCTTTTAGGCAAATGGGGAGGACAGAGATCTCTTCCTGTGTCTGTTCTCAATTGCCTTAGCTCAAAATAATCCTTACGATAAAATTGCATCTTTTAGGATAGCATATTCAGATCCCCTTCATACCTAAATTTCCACATGAAGTTCAAATACAGTAATATTTTCTTACAAATCTACTCCATCCCTAAATATTAAACTCAGATGATTTTTTTTTTTTCAGTTTGACTTTGCAGCATTCACTTCAAGAAACTTTATTATGTTTTTAGTTGAGAAGTTCTTTTTATTCCTGGATTGAAGGCAAAGAAAGGTTTGGGTAATAATGACTGTATGTTCTAAAAGAAAAGGGATTATAATTGAAGGCTTGGTTCACAAACTCTAAACTATTTATATATGTTCCTTTATAGAAAAAGTTTGCCAGCCTTTTGAGACTGGATTCACTCAAATGAAGTTCTCTGTTTGGAATTCAGAATGCACTTCAGAATGTTTAAAAACAGTAATAAACACAAAAACTTACATTAATCTCTCTTTTCTTGAACTTAAGTAAAACTTGGCATGCTTTTTGGCATTGGAATATTTGTGTGTTGTAGTATGAGTTTGTATATGTGCATGTGTCTATAAAATATAATCTCATTTTCATTCTTCACCAGATTTCAGGCTTAAAGAAGGCAGAGAATCCTTTCATAAACTCATCTTATTTACCATGGATGATAATATTTTGATATTAGCCAAGATATTGCTTAATGAATACTATATAAATAAATGCTGAAAGGAAATGGAAAATTTAAATCAATTTTCAAACTTAGACAAAAAAAAACATATTTAATGATCACATATATTTTACTTCAAAGTGAAAATTTTTATCTTCAGCTCCCTAGAGCTTAAGAATTCTCACTGAGATGAAAACTACTGTAAGGGGGACAGAACTAGAACTGCAGTAAAAAGCCCCTGAGGAGACCTGACCCTGTCTCTTACCTCTTACACAACCAAGGCAAAGTGAGACATCCTTGTGAACTTCTTTCCCCACGTGGCTTGAAGTGGACAGTATCTGAGTTTCCATCAAGTTCTGAAAATCTGTGACGAGTATGGCAATCTACTCCATCCCTAAATATTAAACTCAGATGATTTTTTTTTTTTCAGTTTGACTTTGCAGCATTCACTTCAAGAAACTTTATTATGTTTTTAGTTGAGAAGTTCTTTTTATTCCTGGATTGAAGGCAAAGAAAGGTTTGGGTAATAATGACTGTATGTTCTAAAAGAAAAGGGATTATAATTGAAGGCTTGGTTCACAAACTCTAAACTATTTATATATGTTCCTTTATAGAAAAAGTTTGCCAGCCTTTTGAGACTGGATTCAATGGCAACCTGTCCACCATTAAGTTGTGTTTCTAGTCATAAGTATTATTATTCAAAGGGATACTAGTTAGATTCCTTTTCTGCAAAATATCGAACTTGTTGCCTGTTAACTTCTTGTTATGAGCTAGACATTATGCCTCAGTGCTTCCTGGTATTCTCACTTAATTTCCAACTTGAAGTAACAACTATTGCTATCAAGGTGGGGTTGGGGACTGTGAGGAAATTAAACACAAAAGAGATTAAAGTCATCTGCCCATGTTCATAAAACTATGAAGTATCAAAACTGGTATTTAAACATGATTTTACGTTAAAATCTAAAGTACAGACCCCTAAGTTTATGTATTCTCATATCTTAATGGTTCCCTCTGAAAATCTTTTTATTTTATAAATTTGAAGAAGTCTCCTTTGAAAGACAAAGACCTTAAATTTGTCCTGCCTAACATTTATCTCTTAATTATCCTTGACAAGAATCTGGGATGGTAGGAAGGCAGAGAAAATATCAGAAGGGAGCAGCTGTCCTGACAAAAGTATATGGGTACCTGGCAAAAAGGAACTTTGCCTTATTTATTATGTTGTGTAAGACAGGCCATATATCCTGCCTTAGACTGTTCAAACTGCTATAACAAAATAACATAGACTGGGTGGCTTAAAATAGACTGAGGGGCTTAAACAACAAATGTTTATTTCTCATAGTTCTGAAAGGTAAGTCCAAGATCAAGGAACTGCAAGATTTGTTTGCAGATGGCCTTCTTTCATTATGTCCTCATGTTCACTTGAGAGACAGAGAGATTTCCTGACTCTTATTCTTTTCTTAATGACACTAATCTCATAATGAGGACTCCACCCACAAGACTTAATCTAATCCTAATTATATCCAAATGCCCCACCTCCTAATACTATCACCTTAGGGTTTTATGGCATCAAAATATGTATTTTGGAGGGACACAAACTTTCAGTTAAAAACATATTCATTTATAATTTTAGTAGAATGTTTTTACTAAAAGTTTATCTACTCCATGTCCTTTGGAAAGAATACTCCACCTCGAAGATTAACAAATCTTATAGTTGAATTAATGTGTCTGAAATCCCACTGAAACATGTAGTGTATCTATGCCCAGGACCTAACCTCAATGAATCTCTTGAATTACTGCAATTGGCTTTTAGTCTCTTTTTTTCTTTTTCTCAGTGAAATCAAAATACCAAATTTATATATTTATGACCTCCTACTTTCTACCTTCCTCCAAAATATATGAAAGAATATATACTTTCATGTGTGTACATATATACATATATATATATACATATATTTGAATTATCTAAAAGGAATTTCACTTTATCTCAATTACCTTTTGAAATGGAAATCATTCTGTTTTAATTCCCAGTGAAGTGATATGAACAAGTATTTTTAGAGTGTGGGTGGAGGCCGCACCCAATCTGATGCACTTTTAGTAACCAAACAAAGCATTTTGCAGTGAGGCCTGTGCTCCAAAGAAATGCATATATGGGTTTATTTTTATGTAAATATAGCTATCAGTACATACTATAATACTTGGTTAAAAAAAAAAAAAAGTCAGTGAAAAAGGAGTCCTTTCTAAAATTTGTTAGATCTCCACATAAACCAATAAAAACTTATTTTCTATATAGAGTTTCAGGGTTGATAATATGCAATTAGTTACAGTGATCTTGCTTTTTTCCTTTTTCACTGGACACAGTTTATCTTATTCAAGGCAGAGTTTGCCAAGACCACTGAGCAAATCTGGTGTAGAGCACTTTATGTGGTTAGGAAGTACCGAACACTAAACAAGTGTCTGTGTCAGGCTCTATGACTAGCCTTGTTTCCTTTCTCAGGGGTCTTTTCTTTGCTTCCTTGAGTCATCACGTTGTCAGGAACTCTCAGAGTAGTACCTCTGGTAGAATGAGAGGTGATATGCCTCAGTGCTAATCTTCAACCTTTCTTGAATTTAGTGTGTCCTACAGCAAGACTTCTCACTTCCCTGCCTATTTCCTCCTGTGAAAACTGTAGTTTTTCTAATGCTGTGCAAGATTACAAGTTGACTAATAGTTAGTAAGATCAGTTGTCCTTGTGGGTAAAGAATTCTGCAAATGCCAAATTGCACTAAATTGTTGAATAATATAAAGCTTCCAAGTCAAGAGTTAAAGAAAGCAGTCAAATTGCCCAAGGCATTTGTTGTATATTTTCAGAGCCTGAATCAACTCATGGAACCAGAAGTCAGATAAATTAAGAAATAATAATTCCTTACTATTTTCCAGTCACTGTGGTAAGTGAGTTATATGTATTAGCTTATCTAAACCTCACAACTTCATCACTTCATGGCAAATAGATAGGGAAACAGTGGAAACATTGGCTGATTTTATTTTTCTGGGTTCCAAAATCACTGCAGATGGTGATTGCAGCCATGAAATTAAAAGACGCTTACTCCTTGGAAGGAAAGTTATGACCAACCTAGACAGCATATTCAAAAGCAGAGAAATTACTTTGCCAACAAAGGTCTGTCTAGTCAAGGCTATGGTTTTTCCAGTGGTCATGTATGGATGTGAAAGTTGGACTGTGAAGAAGGCTGAGTGCAGCAGAATTGATGCTTTTGAACTGTGGTGTTGGAGAAGACTCTTGAAAGTCCCTTGGACTGCAAGGAGATCCAACCAGTCCATCCTAGAGGAGACCAGTGCTGGGTGTTCATTGGAAGGACTGATGTTGAAGCTGAAACTCCAATACTTTGCCTCCTGATGCGAAGAGCTGACTCATTTGAAAAGACTCTGATGCTGGGAAAGATTGAGGCAGGAGGAGAAGGGGATGACAGAGGATGAGATGGTTGGATGGCATCACTGACTCGATGGGCATGGGTTTGGGTGGACTCCAGAAGTTGGTGATGGACAGGGAGGCCTGGTGTGCTGTGTTTCGTGGGGTCACAGAGTCAGACACGACTGAGTGACTGAACTGAACCTTACTGAACTGAAACCTCATAACAACCTGTGAGGTAAGATACATTTAGCAATCTATTATCTTTAGTTAACAAATGAGGTAATTAATTGGCCTAAGGACACTGATAAATGGTGGCAAGAGAGTAGAACTCAGGACTCCCTAGTTTTAAATTAGTTAAATTATATTGCTTGTAAGGTAATCACTTCATTTGACATCTAATAATAAAAAAAATTCATGCCAAGGTCATTTAGAAGTTCAGAATGAGCTCTGAAATAAGAATGCCAGTTGTTAGCTGTGCACTGCTGGGCAAGTTATATTATTTCACCTGTAAAGAAAGGTCAGTAACTGCCCCTTCCCAAAGGGTTGCTGTGAGAAAATCCACATGGAGCACGTAAACTGGTGCTCAGTACTTATTCAAAACATTTTAGGTTCTTTTATCACTTAATGACAGTATCACTTCTAATAATCACATTACCACTTTCAGCTAGAAAGCATGTGTACAAGTATACATTAATTCACAGGTCTTCCTTGACCTATTGGTTCCAACTGGCTGATACAATCAAAATAAGATAGCAATAAGGTAGTAAAGTCTCTAATACAGATAATTTTCAGGCTTGGTTGTAAAATTTATATTTCTTTTTCTATTTCTATCCAAAGCTAATAGTTGAATGAGCTAATAGTTTATTTGTGTGCATTTTTGGAGAAATGATAAAGCTGAGTGAAGTAAAGGCTCCATTATGCACAGTATTTAGATTCTGCATGGTCAATGAGTAGGAAAAATCTGGAGTTATTTTAAACCCTCCCTGTAATTCTATCTCTCCATCTTCTGTGTAAGCAGTAAAGAGCTACCAAAACCTCTAATTAACCAAAGAATAGCATAAGAAACCATGTGTATTTAGTGTTTCCAAATAGCCTATAGAAGCTACAGGCAGTGTATGACCTAGCAAAAATACTGCAAATTTCCTAGGTTGGTTCAATGCTAACTCCCCTAACTTTAGGCCTCCAGAAATTCAGATTTAGATAGTCTTATATTTGAATTCTAATCCTGCCATTTAACTGGAGGTGTGACCCTGCCTCTAAACATGTCTCTCTAAGCTTCCATTTCCTCAATGGATATGTGTCAGTGATAGCTGTATCTACCTCATGAGTAATCATGACCTTTAAGAAAATCCACGTAATTAGATGAACTACATCCTATGGCATTTTATGGTCTGAATAAGTTTCAGCAATTGTGATGCTCTGAGTATTGTTTCTTATTCCACTTGGAATTGAATATGACTATAATTTTAGCCTGTTTTTAGACTCTGCATAATTTGAAAAGGTTAAAAAGGAAACAAACCATGTTCTATGAAAGTTAAAACACTTTAGAAGAGCAAGAAGATGTGCCTTTTATTTGCAGAATCTTATATTCCCCATAATTTCCAAGCAATAAAAACCAATTTTTGCATAAAGTCACAAACTTTCTATTAACATTTATGATTACCTATGTGGACATGTCACTGTGCTGAGTACTATAATACAACCATTAATGATGATATAATGCATAAGCAGCATTTTTCAAGGTTTTAAATGTAGTTGTGAACTAATTCATCTCAGTCTTTGAATCTTATTATAAGAGAGACTTGAGGCTTAGTTTTAATGGATAGGATTACAAGCCAGAAGGCAGCTGAATTCTTCTAATACCCAAATCCAAGTCCAGATTTTAGTCCTTAAGTGAGAATATCAGATATTTTATGTGTTTCCTATTTAAGCTGAAAAGTTTACATGTTGAATAAAAGAAACCACATGGAAGAGGCCTTCAAATCTATATCTTCTTACAGTTTCACATAATGTTCTTATACGAAGACTATCCTTGGACTTTATAGAAGTAAACAGTAGTTTCCCTCTCTCTTCAGTTCGTTGCTCAGTTGTGTCCAACTCTGTGCAACCCCATGGATTGCAGCAAGCCAGGCTTCCAGGTCCATCAACAAATCTTGGAGCTTGCTCAAACTCATGTTCATCGAGTCAGTGATGCCATCCAACCATCTCATCCTCTCTCATCCCCTTATCCTCCTGCCTTCAATCTTTCCCAGCATCAGAGTCTTTTCCAATGAGTCAGTTCTTCTCATCAGGTGGCCAAAGTATTAGAGCTTTGCATCAGCTTCAGCATCAGTCCTTCCAGTGAATATTCAAGACTAATCTCCTTTAGGATTGACTGGTTTGATCTTCTTGCAATCCAAGGGACTCTCAAGAGGCCTTTCCAATATCACAAATCAAAAGTATCAATTCTTTGGCCATCAGCTTTCTTTATGGTCCAAATCTCACATCCATACTGACTACTAGAAAAACCGTAGTTTTGACTAGATGGACCTTTGTTGGCAAAGTGATGTCTCTGCTTTTTAATATGTTGTCTAGGTGGGTCATAGCATTTCTTCCAAAGAGCAAGCACCTTTTAATTTCATGGCTGCAGTCACATTTGCAGGGATTTTGGAGACCAAGAAACTAAAGTCTCTCATTGTTTCCCTTGTTTCTCCATCTATTTGCCAAGAAGTGATGGGACCAGATGCCATGATCTTTGTTTTCTGAATGTTGAGTCTTAAGCCACCTTTTTCACTCTCCTCTTCCACCTTTATCAAGAGGGTCATTAGTTCTTCTTCACTTTCTGCCATAAGGGTGGTGTCACCTGCATATCTGAGGTTATTGATATTTCTCCCAGCAATCTTGATTCCAGCTTATGCTTCATCCAGCCTGGCACTTCACATGATGTGCTCTGCATTTAAATTAAATAATCAGGGTGACAGTGTACAGTCTTTACTTACTCCTTTACCAATTTGGAACCAGTCCATTGTTCCATGTCTGTTTCTGTTGCCTCTTAACCTGCATACAGATTTCTCAGGAGGCAGGTAAGGTGGTCTAGTATTCCCATCCTTTTAAGAATTTTTGCAGTTTGTTGTGATACATATAGTCAAAGGCTTTGGCATAGTCAATAAAGCAGAAGTAGATGTTTTCCTGGAATTCTCCTACTTTTTCGATGATCCAGTGGATGTTGGCAATTTGATCTCTGATTCCACTGCCTTTTCCAAATCCTACTTGAACATCTGGAAGTTCACAGTTCCCATACTGTTGAAGCCCAGCTTAGAGGATTTTGAGCATTGCTTAGCTAACATGTGAAATAAGTGCAATTTTGTGGTAGTTTAAACATTCTTTGGCATTGCCTTTCTTTGGGATTGGAATGAAGACTGACTTTTCCAGTCCTGTGGCCACTGCTGAGTTTTCCAAATTTGGTGGCATATTGAGTCCAGCACTTTTACAGCATCATCTTTCAGGATTTGAAATAGCTCAACTGGAATTCCATCATCACCTCCACTAGTTGTATTTGTAGTGATATTTCCTAAGGGCCACTTGACTTATTCCAAGATGTCTGGCTCTAGGTGAATGATCACACATTGCGGTCATCTGGGTCATGAAGATGATTTTTGTACAGTTCTTTTGTGTATTCTTGCCACCTTTTCTTAACATTTTCTGCTTCTGTTAGGTCCATACCACTTCTGTCCTTTATTGTGCCCATCTTTGCATGAAACGTTCCTTTGGTATCTCTAATTTTCTTGATGGAGAAGGCAATGGCACCCCACTCCAGTACTCTTGCCTGGAACATCCCATGGGCGGAGGAGCCTGGTAGGCTGCAGTCCATGGGGTCGCTAAGAGTCAGACACGACTGAGCGACTTCACTTTCACTTTTCACTTTCGTACATTGGAGAAGGAAATGGCAACCCACTCCAGTGTTCTTGCCTGGAGAATCCCAGGGACAGGGAAGCCTGGTGGGCTGCTGCCTATGGGGTCACACAGAATCGGACACGACTGAAGTGACTTAGCAGCAGCAGCAATTTTCTTGAAGAGATCTCTAGTCTTTCTCATTCTATTATTTTCATCTATTTCTTTGCACAGATCACTTAGAAAGGCTTTTTATCTCCCCTTGCTATTCTTTGGAACACTGCATTCAGATGCATATATCTTTCCTTTTTTCCTTTGCCTTTTGCTTCTCTTCCTCTCTCAGTTATTTGTAAGGCCTCCTCAGCCAACCATTTTACCTTTTTGCACAAATTTTATGGGAGGGATTGTTTTGATCACGGCTTCCTGTACAATATTATGAACCTCAATCCATAATTCCTCAGGCACTCTATCAGACCTAATCCTTTGAATCTATTTTTCACTTCCACTGTATAGTCCATAAGGGATTTGATTTAAATCACACCTGAATGGAGAAGGAAGCCTGGCATGCTGCAGTCCATGGGGTCACAAACAGTCAGACACTGGGGGAACTGAGTGGTCTAGTGGTTTTCCCTATGTTCTTCAATTTAAGTCTGAATTTTGCAATCTCAATTTAGCCTTCTCTCATAGCAATTACAAAAGAAATGCTTCGAAAATGTGAAACCTAGAAAAATATATCAGTATCTGAACCTTCCCAATCTTTGCTTTTCTCTTGATTTGGATTTCTTTTGTCTCTAGAAGAGCACTGCTATTTTGAGAAGAGAGCAGACAATGTAACCTTATCAGAAAGCATACATGTCTGGTCTTCAGGCACAGAGAATTGGATTTAGTTCCAAACCCACTAAGAGGGTGTGACTCTGGTAATCAGATAGGCTCTTTTGCCTTATCTCTATTTTTTATCCTTTGCCTATTATCTCTAGAGTAGGGATAATACTCTCAGTGTCACAGGTTTATTTTTAATGTTATTATAATAGTTGAAATTTAAAACAAAAAAAAAACTTTTTTGTCAAATCCATTTTCAAATATGCTATCCATTTTCATCAAAAAAGAATCTGTATAGCTGTACCATATCCAGGAAGCTTTAACAACAGATTTATGGCCATACTGGAATATTTGATTCATTTTACAGTTTATAACTACCATAAACTATCACATTGGTGATTCTCAAGCTAGACTACATATCACAATCACTCGAGAGCATTAAAAATACTGATTACAGGCCCCATCCCTAAATAACCAAACCACATAACTGGGAATGGGGCCCTTGGCAGTCATTGGCATTTCTTTAAATGTGAAAAAAAAATCCATCTTTCATGTTATCATCTCAACTTTATAGATTTTTAACCTTATTGACAATACCATTTTGAGGCTGAAAGTGTTATTTATTGCATTATTAATGAGGCACTGTTTAAAAGTTGAGTATATTTGAATATATTATAAAGAAATACAGATTTGACTACTTTTGTTTTAATAGATTTCAAGGAAATTCAAACATGAAATCTAACAAGATGTGTTCACAAATCTCAAACTTGATCTATACCCTGCTTCAAACTTTCCTCCTGATCATGAAAGTCTATTTTTTAATTTTCTTTCAAAGAGTCGGACACGACTAAGTGAATGAACTGAACTTAACCTTTTGGTAAATAGAAATTTTACTACTTCCTTCCATTTGCAGCCTAAATATTCCTCATTCCTTAATTTTTGCTTTCTTTCTGCAAAGTAGAGTAGTAGTATCTGTAGAATTGCCTAAATGCAGTTAGATACTCCTGGATTCATCTAAACAAATATGCATCTTTTTTTTTTTTTGGTATGGCAGTTGTGATTACTTGAGATTTCCCACAATTGTTGCTCCAGCTAAATTATTATTTTTCTTATTTTTGTATTTTTCTACCGTGGTTCATAAGTAGAAGGACCAAGTTAGTTCAGTGATATACTTCTACATACATAGGGAAGAAACACCGACTCTGAACCCAAAAATCAGAGGAGGAAGATGCATACAGGCACTAAGGCTTGGAAAAGATGAAGCTTCTTTTAAGTATTCAAGGCAAAAGGAGAGGTTGTTAAGTCTCTTTGCCTCCACTATACCCAATAGCAAGTGACTGCTCATTGAAGAGTTCACAGCAACAAAACTCATCTGGCTTTGTGAAGCAAAGTCTACAAGAGTAAAAGTGCTAGAGAATTGTGTTATCATATTCCCCACTCCAC
>SJXQ01009839.1:0-197531 GCA_006408695.1 Aepyceros melampus | reverse complement strand
CCCATAAAATAACATAGAGGAGAAATACACAAGGGAAACAGATACGTGAATCTGTGGTGACTTCCCCTCATCACAATATAGACACATCCTAATTAAAGAGAATCTGTGATTTGCTCTCTAAATAACATTCCAAAGTTTCATAGCTTTGAGAACTCTGAACAGTTTTCTCTCAGTCACCTGTGATCTGTATTTCTTAATAATTCAATTTACTCATTATCTTAAGTTAAATTGTTTTGGGGTTAGCATTAAAAAGTAATGCCTTCATTGAAGGTTTAAGCCACCCAAACTAAAGGTATAGCTATTTTGCTAAGTTAATTAGGAATATAAAGTATTTGATAACATACAAATTCAATTACAAAGAAACAGCTTGCACAAACCTGCAAAATATCCTAATGTCAATCTTAAAAACTATGTTCAGCACCTTTCTTTATTCTCATCCCAGTTTGATCCATTTTGAATGAATGGGGAGCGTACAAAACCCAAGTCATTTAAAACAAGTCCTCTTTTTCACCACCTGTGATTCTATACCTAATTCATCACCAGAGTCTGTTCATAGATAATCTAGACACATCTGTTCTCTATCTATATCTCCATTCTCACTGCCACACCTCCAGACTGGATTGCTGTAAACATCTGATAAGTGGTCTACTGACATCCATTCTTACCCCTTTCAAACATTTCCCCATTGCATCTAAAGAGACCTGTGCAATCATTTCAACACAAATCTGAGTTGTTCACTCCTTCCTGAATCCGCTCTCTTCTCAGCCTTTAATCCTTTCATCTCCCACTCAATCTTCAGGATAGCCCTCACTCTCCCTCCCTATCTTTCTGCATTGCCTTCCCTTACTTACTGAGCCCCAGTTCCGTGTGCCCCTTGGGGTTCTTACTCAATACCACCCCACCTCCAATCAGGATACAAACCATAGGACTCTTCTTTCCTCTCCTCAGCCTAATTTGTTTTTATTTGCCCTTCAGATTTCAGGTTAACTGTCACTCCCCTAGGGAAATGTTTCAAACTCTTTTGCATAGGTTAATTTCCTGACTACTCTATCTCAGAGCAGCATAGATCCTAGCATTTATCACAAGTGCACTTTTACAGCTGCTACTGACTACTTGATTAATAACCCCTCCACTAGACCGTGTTTGTTTGCCGTTGTATCTTTGGTGCCTTGTACAAGACTAGATCTCTATAAAGCACTCAATATAGTAAATATTAATTGAATGAATCAATAAATCAAAAGGCTCAATCTATACATATATGAAGCATTAAAAAGAAATCCCACAATTAGGGCACACCTAAGTTTCTATAAATGTTAATGAAAAAGTATCTTACGGACAGGCAACTACTACATGGATTGCAGTAATCTCTCATTTCCTGCTTAATAGGAAACTGTGGTTCTTGTGAAAGAAGATTATGAAAGATGGCAAAATGCCAAATGGGTTACACGCCAAAAGACTCTGAGGTAGTATAATCTAAATTCCAAGGCTAAAAGACTCTGAGGTAATATAATCTAAATTCCAAGGTTGGCCAAACTAATTTCTAAACATACATCTTATATTTGAAAAAAAAAAAAAAGTGCTTAATGCTTAACCCTAAAGATGTGTGAAATTGCTCAGAAATCTCATGTATCAAAGATCAACTATGTACTTTCCCAATTAATTTGTCTTTTCAAAAAGCTTTTTATTGAAGTATGGTTGATTTATAATGTTATGTTAATTTTTACAGCAAAGTGGATCAGTTATACGTACACACACTAATTCCTAGAAAGTCGACATTCACTCTTGCCATCTCAGAACTCAGAACTCAAGTCAACTCACAAAATAATAATTCAGCAGATATTAAAGACACAAAGTGTATCCTCTTCCCAATATTGTCCCTAAACAGGGCTCTAAGAAGTAGATTATTCTTAATGTCCTAGTGTCTTGGTGTATATAGAGAAAAAGATGAGAAAAGCAAAGAATATCCAAAGCAAGAGTTGGATCTTACTTTCCTTCATCTTTACAATTTTTGCCCTACTTGAGGGTACTAAATAGTAAACTATATGATTCCTCAGGCCAAGGTTGGCACCTAGAGACTGCTGTTGGCTCCTAGGGACACTAAAATCTTCCTCTTTGTCCAACTCTTTGTTGTACAGTTTTCAACCCAAAGCTGTCCTAGATGAGAGTTCCAAATTCCCAGTTTTACTTGCATTTGTGGACAATTCTACCTTCATGCGGGCTCAAGTTTTCAGGTCACTCCCTCTTAATGGGGCTTCACTGGCAAAGACTCTGCCTGCCAAGCAGGTGATGCAGGAGACTCGGGTTCAGTCCCGGGTCGGGAAGATCCCCTGGAGGAGGGCATGACAACCCGCTACAGTATTCTTGCCTGGAGAATGCCATGGAGGCTGCAGGCCAGGGGGTAACCGAAGCAGCATAGCATGCACGCGCGTGTGGATCTAAATGCTTAAAATGAACTGAAAAAAAGAAAGAAAAAGAAAACAACCTCAAAGACACTCGATGGCAGTATAAAGCTGGAAGTGTCATATGGGACTCTGGAGATGTCCTAGTTTGAAGCTCACAGAAATATCGCCTAATTAACGACATCCAGCATGTACTAAAGCATCTAATGAAAGACACTGATATTCATTCCCGTGCAATTCCTGTTTCTTGGTTATGGATATTACGGAAAGGTCTAGCTCATGTGTCATCACCCTTGTAAAATGAAGCTTTTATAATTCCATCTCATGAACTGTTCCTCTCTTTCCTTCTTACCATGAAAAAGTATTTCTCTGCAGTATCTTTCCCAGGAAGGATTTATCAGTTCAGTCAAAAACAGAGTAATACAGTGACAAAGAAAATATGAAGTACATTTCTTTAAATGATCACCATTTGACCCGAGGTAAATAAAATAAATACAAAGCACATAACAAAACAGACAAAATGAATATCTCAGTAGCCCCACTTGGGCAGCTTTAGTACAAGATCCATAGAAGATGTCAACTGATGTGTGCATTTATACTGCATTGCATTCTCAGAGCAGAACAGACCTCCATCAGGTCGCATTTACCAGGGACATTGCTCATTTCCACTGCTCACTCTGCCTGCCTTTATCTGAGGCACCAGTTTGTCAGCTGGTCTAGCTGGCTAAGGTTGAAATTACCTGAAGCAATCCTTTCAATGAGGGACAAAGGAAGTTAGACACGTATGGATGAACCCACACTATGGAACCACCGCAATATCCCTTTGGGCTTACTTAAACAAATGGCTGATATCTTATACGTATGGCAGCCAAACACTGCCTAAGATATACAGGACATAATTTTCATAATGCATCACTATCAAAAATGCTCAGACATCCTTTACGATCTATGATGTAATGCACACACACACACACACACACACACACACATGTATATACAACACATACGATGATACAGTTCTCCAATAAAGATGACATCCACATAGTTTTTTAAAAGGACTAAGCAAAATTCTTTGGCAGATCTGGCTAAGGAGATCTTCTTTGTCCTGGATCTCTAGAAGCTGAAGTTGGTTTTAGATTGTCCACTAAATTTTTCTGATCCCATGCGGGTACAGCCAAACACTGCCTAAGATATACAGGACATAATTTTCATAATGCATCACTATCAAAAATGCTCAGACATCCTTTACGATCTATGATGTAATGCACACACACACACACACACACATACATGTATATACAACACATACGATGATACAGTTCTCCAATAAAGATGACATCCACATAGTTTTTTAAAAGGACTAAGCAAAATTCTTTGGCAGATCTGGCTAAGGAGATCTTCTTTGTCCTGGATCTCTAGAAGCTGAAGTTGGTTTTAGATTGTCCACTAAATTTTTCTGATCCCATGCGGGTTTCTTCCCCATCTGCCTTTGGCAAAATGGATATTCCCTTGTGTGTGAGATCTTTGACATTAACTTCAGAGATTTCACCGTCTTTCTGTTTATCAGCCTTCAGTGTTCAGGCTCCAAGTACAAAGTCTGAGCTTTATTTCTGCACTGGTTCCTCTCTTTTCTGCTACATGTGCTTGTTGTTGCTGTGCTCGGTCATGTCTGATTCTTTCCAATCCTGTGGGCTGAAGACCACCAGGCTTCTCTGTCCATGGAATTTTCCAGGCAAGAATACTGGAGCAGGTTGATATTCCCTACTCCAAGGGATCTTCCTGATCCAGGGAGTCAAACCCATGTCTCTTGCATCTCCTGCATTTTGGCAGGCAGATTCTTTACTCCTGAGCCACCTGGGATGTTCCAGTGGACAGCAGAGATGTGACTAGCCTCATCTCCAGAGGATACTTTGAAAAAAATGCTTCCTGCCTCTCACATGGAGGTGGCTTCTTCTTGTTCCTTTCGACGAATTTTCTTCATATGTATAGTTTTTTATGTTTTTGTTTTTTTCTCTCTCTCACACACACACACACACACACACACACACATACTTATACTTATAACCTTTCTCCACAATTCTCTGACAATGTGACTGTCACAAGGCTTAAAAAGACAAATAGCAAACCATTGCTCTATTTTCAGAATTATTTAAATACCAAAACAGATTCCTAGATTCCTCCTTCCCTTCCTGATTCAGAAATCAGAAACTCTGAGGAGGTGACCCTGAACTCTGTGCTTTTAGAAAGTTCCTCAAGGCATTCTAATGATCAACCACATTTTCAAATCACCGGTGTAAATTACCAGAATTTTAACTGGAGAAAGAAACACTTTTTAGTAGGAAAAAAAAGAATCTTCTCACAGCTATGAATTTAATCATTGATTTTAAGTTGTTTCCCAAGTTATATTAATAGTCTGGAATTTTGCTGTTTAACTCTCTCAAATTTATCAAAGGTGGACAACATTTTCATATTAAAAATGCCTACAATAGGTAGGACATATATTTTATAATGTGTCACACATCAAAAAATGTGCAGATAAACTTTACAATCTAGGATCTAATCATATCCAAGAATCTATTGGTATAAAGAGCATTAAATCAGTAGAAGTAAATAAAAAATATTTGTTATTTATATACAGTGGAATATTACATAGCCATAAAAAGGAACAAAACTGGAGCATTTGTAGAGAGGTGGAGGGACCTAGAGACTGCATACAGAGTGAAGTGAGTCAGAAAGAGAAAAACAAATACCATATATTAATGTGTACATGTGGACTCTGAAAAAATGGTACAGATGATCTTATTTGCAAACAGAAATAGAGACATAGACATAGAGAACAAATATATAAATACAAAAGCGGGAAAGGGAAGTATGGGCTGAATTGGGAGATTGAGATTCACATATATATACTACTGATACTATGTGTAAAATAGATAACTAATGAGAACTACTATATGGCACAGGGAACTCTACTCAGGGTTGTGTGGTGACCCGAATGGAAAGGAAATCCAAAAAGGAGGGGATATGTGTATATGTATGGCTGGTTCACTTTGCTGCACAGTAGAAACTAACACTGAAAAGTACTCAGATATTTTTCTGTGTGAGCTTCCCTAGTGGCTCAAACAGTAAAGAATCTGCTTGCAATGAAGGAGACCTGGGTTCAGTCCCTGGGTCAGAAGATCCTCTGGAGAAGGGAATGGCTACTCACTCTAGTATTCTTGCCTGGAGAATTCCATGGACAGAAGAGGCTAGCAGGCTACAGTCCATGGGGCTGCAAAGAGTTGGACATGACTGAGCAACTTCACTTCTTCAGAAACTAACACAGTGTTGTAAAGCAACTATATTCCAATAAAAATTAATAGCATCTATAATAAATTTTAATAATTAATGAATAAATCAATATAAGTTAAATAGAGAGTTTTCTAGATTAAAATACCTGAAATCCCAATGATTTTGACCCATGTGTATGATTTAGTTCAGTGACCTAAGGTCAAGAGAACTGCAGCTCTCATGCCCTTAGAATAAATCATCCTGACAAGCACTGTGCATGGTCTGCTCTGGGGAGAGGGAAAGTAAGTAATACATCACCTAGAGATGACTCTGGGATGCTTGAGCTACCCTCAGTCAGGAGCTGAGGTCTCCTCTTCACTTTTCAGAGGCTCTGACTGACTCCACCTGTAGCCTGAATTCTCTACAGAGAATTTGCAGCAACTGAAGATGCACGCGTGCCCCTCCATTTGTGAAAAGGAGAAAAGAGCAGATGAAGTCAGTGAACGTGACACTGACATTCAGCAACAGTCTTAAACCTATTAACAAGGAAGTGTGGGGCTGCCCAGAAAAAGAAGCAGAAATCATAGAATCCAGCGCCTATCACCAAGAACAACTTAAGGAATTATTCCAGCTGTACCAGCCCAACTTCATTTCACACTTTGACAGGTTATTAGATAAGGAGACAGAGTTTAACAGGCCTTCACTGAGGAATTTGCAAGAGTCTCTCAAGATACCCCTGCACATTATATAAAGAGAGATAGGTTCAATGGCAGCACTCAAATAGATTAGAATGTGCTTGAATGATCATAACTAAATGGATCTGTTTTGGGTGATACGTATTCTAGTCTATTGTACTTGATTCACTCAAGTTCAATAAATCTATCAACGACAGAGTAAAAAGATAAAAGAAATTCCTGTCAGCACTGAGTCTCCTTGCAAATGAGAAAAGGGACAAGTGAAATGGATGGCCAGTTCAAGATCCAAAGTGGTCTCGTAAGAATGGAATCTAATCAGATGAAATTGGAGTAAGTTTAAGTTCAAGCTTGTGGTCTTTCCAGATCCACTACCCAGGGATGTAGCTGGAAACATTCATGCTAATGGCCATTATTAGAAAAAAGGAGTTCAGGACTTTACTTGACACTAAATTGAAAATGAGTTAGCCATATGATTAGGCCATCCAAAGACCTTAAGGCTTCATGCTTCAGACTTCATAAATAGCAATTTGATTTTCAGAATGATAATGGTGGTCATCTGAGAATCCTACTGTAATAGCTCAATATTTCTAGACTTATAAGCATTCTGGCTTCTCTTATAGACAGTTCTAATATCTCCCTACTTCTACTGTCCTATACATGCTTTGCTCCTGGCTAACTCTTCCTTCAGCTCTCAATGTAGATGCCAAAGGAAGTTGCTCCTGATCTCAAGATTAAGCCAGGTGTCCTTCCTCTGAGCATCCCTACAGGTCACAGTTATCAGATCACTTCAAACACTGAATTATATTGTCTTTGTCCACTTCTATACTGTGAACTAATGACTGAATTCATTGTTTGACCCATAAGTTTATCAGATGATCAACAAACTTTCAGTGAATTAATGAGTGAAGTAAATCAGAGCGTAATCAGGAGAGTGGAAGAATAAAAAAAACATCACAAGAGAACTGGAAGGAACTAGAGATGCTTACTCTGGAGGAAGGAAGCCTCATGGGAGTGATGTGAGGGTGGTTTTCAATTAGGTAAATGTCTGAAGAGGATTGATTTAGCTTATTCTACATGACATCAAGGACAGAATTTTCAAGAACAGCATGGTTCAAGAGAAGACATCTCTTCAAGAGAAGACTTTCTGATAGGAGTACCAGCAATGATATAAATTCCCATGAGATAAAACAAGTTTATACAGTATGGATATGCCAAAGCACACAATGTTTGGCTACATGATGGCAGGAAAGCCATAAGGAATATCAAATGCAAGAAGAGAAGCTGGACTAAATGCTAAATTCTCTATTATTACATGGCTGAATGATTAAGTCAGAGAAATATCAGTCAATTCAGTTCAGTCGCTCAGTGGTGTCCAACTCTTTGCAACCCCATGGACTGCAGCAGGCCAGGCCTCTCTGTCCATCACCAACTCCGAGTTTACTGAAACTCATGTCCATTGAGTCGGTGATGCCATCCAACCATCTCATCCTCTCTGGTTCCCTTCTCCTCCCATCTTCAATCTTTCCCAGCATCAGGGACTTTTCAAATGAGTCAGTTCTTCATATCAGGTGGCCAAAGTATTGGAGTTTCAGCTTCAACATCAGTCCTTCCAATGAATATTCAGGACTGATTTCCTTTAGGATGGACTGGCTAGATCTCCTTGCAGTCCAAGGGACTCTGAAGAGTCTTCTCCAACACCACAGTTCAACAGCATCAATTCTTCAGCACTCAGCTTTCTTTATGGTCCAACTCTCACATCCATACATGACCACTGGAAAAATCATAGCTTTGACTAGACAGACCTTTGTCAGCAAAGTAATGTATCTGCTTTTTAATATGCTGTCTATGTTGGTCATAACTTTTCCTCCAAAGAGCAAGCGTCTTTTAATTTCATGGCTGCAGTCACCATTAGCAGTAATTCTGGAGGCCAAGAAAATAGTTTTTCACTGCTTCCACTGTTTGTTTGCCCATCTATTTCCCATGAAGTGATGGGACCAGATGCCATGATCTTCATTTTCTGAATGTTGAGCTTTAAGGCAACATATTCTCTCTCCTCTTTCACTTTCATCAAGAGGCTCTTTAGTTCCTCTTCACTTTCTGCCATAAGGGTGGTGTCATCTGCATATCGAGGTTATTGATATTTCTCCCAGCAATCTTGATTCCAGCTTGTGCTTCATCCAGCCCAGTGTTTCTCATGATGTAGTCTGCATATAAGTTAAATAAGCAAGGTTATAATATACAACCTTGATGTACTCCTTTCCCAATTTGGAAGCAGTTGTTTTTCCATGTCCAATTCTAACTCTTTCTTCCTGACCTTCATACAGATTTCTTAAGAGGCAGGTCAGGTGGTCTGGTATTTCCATCTCTCTCAGAATTTTCCACAGTTTATTGTGATCCACACAGTCAAAGGCTTTGGCATAGTCAATAAAGCAAAAGTAGGTGTTTTTCTGGAACTCTCATGCTTTTTCAATCCAATAAATGTCGGCAATTTGATCTGTGGTTCCTCTACCTTTTCTAAATCCAACTTGAACACCTGGAAGCTCACAGCTCATGAACTGTTGAAGCCTGGCTTGGAGAATTTTTAGCTTTACTTTACTAGCATATGAGATGAGTGCAATTGTGCAGTAGTTTGAACATTCTTTGGCATTGCCTTTTTCGGGGACTGGAATGAAAACTGACCATTTCCATTCCTGCGGTCACTTCCAAAGTTTTCCAAATTTGCTGACATATTGAGTGCAGCACTTTCACAGCATCATCTTTTAGAATTTGAGGTAGCTCAACTGGAATTCCATCACCTCCACTTTGTTCATAGTGATGCTTCCTAAGGCCCACTTGACTTCACATTCCAGGATGTCTGCTCTAGGTGAGTGATCACACCATCATGATTATCTGGGTCATGAAGATCTTTTTTGTATAGTTCTTATGTGTATTCTTGACATCTCTTCTTAATATCTTATATTTCTGTTAGGTCCATACCATTTGTGTCCTTTATTGAGCCCATCTTTGCATGAAATGTTCCTTTGGAACATTTCTAATTTTCTTGAAGAGATCTCTAGTCTTTGCCATTCTATTGTTTTCCTCTATTTCTTTGCATTGATCACTGAGGAAGGCTTTCTTATCTCTCCTTGCTATTCTTTAGAACTGTACATTCAAATACATTCACAGAAATATATTCATCTATAATTCACACCATCTTACTCTTTGAATTAATCCATGAGGAATAAGATGTATGTCCGAGAAAATTACATTCATGGAAATAGTAGAATGGGAGAGTCATTTGTCTTTTGACTTGATCTTACTATTCTGGGAAACTTAATAAAAGTTTATAAGCAGCATCAAATCTCCAAGTTTTGTTTTTTATTATCTACAGAATGGAATACCTAACCTGAACAAAGTAATTCTGAATAATTTTCCAGACTCATGTATACATACACTCTCTCTCTCTCTCTCTCTCTCTCTCTCTCTCTCTCTCTCTCTCACATACACACACACACACATATATAGATATATAAATCTGGGAAACCATATATTTTATATATATATATATGTATATATACACTGCGCACACACATACTTAGTTGCTCAGTTATATCTGACCTTTTGAGACCCCATGGACTGTATTCTGCCAGGCTCCTCTGTCCATGGAATTCTCCAAGCAAGAATACTTGAGTGGGTTGCAATTTCCTCCTCCAGGTGATTTTCCTTACCCAGGGATCGAATGCAGGGCTCCTACATTACAGGCAGATTCTTTTCCATCTAAGCCATCAGGGAAGCCCATATACACACACACACACACACACACACATACATGTGTGTATATAAAAACACTATATATACACTTTCCCAGGTGTATAAATATGTGTGTGTGTGTGTGTGTGTGTGTGTGTATCCCCAACTATCCAAGGAAATTCCTTTTGAAAGAGTAGACTGTTCTCATCACAGAGTTCCACATTAGTAGGGAAAGAGCACATCAGAAGATAGAGTGCTTGCATCATTGTCTCACAGAGAACCACTGGTGTGAACATGTGATAACATAGATGGACTAAAATTGTTTTCAGTTTACTAGGAGTAAAAAATATCTTTTTTCTTCCAATTTTCATGGGCTTAAACTATGAATTCCATGAAAACTTATTTTAAGTATTATTTTGTTATCTTAATTATTCTTATTATCTATGCTATTATCTTAATTATCTTAATACTTATTCATCACTAGTAAATAGTAAGCACATTGTACAATAACTCATTTGACCCATATCAATTTTATATTATGCCCACTTTACAGATGAGAAAAGTGAAGCACAGAAGAAACTGTGGCGTTTCCTCATAGCATCCCACTAGGACTGAAGAACTCATCCTTAAGCTGCTGTTGGCCACTGAGGCTCTTGGATGGGTACCTCTCTGAGGAACTGAGGAGTTGTCAAAAGGCTTTTTAGCCAAGGTTGCACTCTCTCCCCAGAGGCAGCCCAGATTTAATGATTGGTCATTAGCCCAATTCACAAAGGAAAGGTTCAGTCCAGATGGTTTAACTCAGGATATCCAAAGCCTACCCCAGCTGCAGAATTTCCCATTCATCATCTGAGGCTTCTGCAATAACTTCATCAACAATTCAACTCTACTCTAGTCCTGGTTCAGCTAACTCTATTCCCTCACAGGTGTTATTCTCAAGAGCATGCTACAATAAACATCCTATACCAAATCTCCCTCTCAGAATGTTTCCCACATAATCCAAACTATGAAAGCTTCTTGTCCAAGATCACACAGCCAAGAAGTAGCAAGCTTAAGAAGTTCCACTCCAGAATGCATGTTCTCAGCCACTATGCAAATATGCTTCTTTAGAAGTAATGTGCTTCATTTTATGTTTGAATCTCAGTTAAAGGTCTTGAGCCACACTTTCCAAGTTGTTGCTCAGTCACTCGGTCGTGTCCAACTCTTTGCGACCCCATGGACTACAGCATGTCAAGCTTCCCTATCCTTCACCATCTCCCAGAGCTTGCTCAAACTCATGTCCATTGAGTCTGTGATGCCATCCAATCATCTCATTCTCTATCATCCCCTTCTCCTGCCTTCAATCTTTCCCAGCATCAGTCTTTTTCCAGTGAGGCAGCTCTTTGCATCAGGTGGCCAGAGTATTGGACCTTCAGCTTCAGCATCAGTCCTTCCAATGAATATTCAGGGTTGATTTCCTTTAGGATTGACTGGTTCGATCTCCTTGCTGTCCAAAGGACTCTCAAGAGTCTTCTCCACCACCCAAGTTGAAGGATCACTAGTATTCCTTTAAAGAGGCTTCCCTGGTGGCTCAGTGGTAAAGAACCCACCTGCCAAGCAGGAAATATGGGTTCCTTCCTGGGTGGGAGGATGGCCTGGAGGAGGAAATAGCAATCCACTCCAGTATTCTTTATTGTTTGTTTGCTTTTTTCTCGCTTTTTTATTGGAGGATAATTGCTTTACAATATTACATTGGCCTCTGCCATACGTCAACATGAATCAGCCATAGTAAGTAAGTAAAGTCACTCAGTCGTGTCCGACTCTTTGTGACCCCAAGGACTGCAGCCCACCAGGCTCCTCAGTCCATGAGATTCTCCAAGCAAGAGTACTGGAGTGGGTTGCCATTTCCTTCTCCAGGGGATCTTCCCGACCCAGGGATCGAACCCGGGCCTCCCACATTGGAGGCAGACGCTTTAACCTCTGAGCCACCAGGGAAGTCCTAGGTGTAGCATTCTTGCCTGAGGAATCCCATGGACAGAGAAGCCTAGCTGGCTATAGCCCATAGGGTCGCGAAAGAGCTGGACCCCAATCAGCGACGATACAGCAGCAGCAATATTCCTCTGGATCTCCTAGGTCTGTATCAACAAAGATGATCCTGTTGAAGTAAGTTCAGTAAAAGCCATGCATTTCATCCCCTATTGCACAGTCTCCCTGCAAGTTAATATTCCAATAGGACTGGTAGGTTCTGAACAAAGAAATCTTTTTGCATGAAATTTGTAATGTGTCTTCCAACCAGAGCACCCATTTTAAGAAATATCTATTAGCACCAATCTGCTAGTGTCCTTCAGACCCAGTTTGGGAAACATTGGCCTAAAGAAATCTTCGCCATCCTTCCAAGAATACTCTGCTTACCCTTTTGACATTCTGGAATGTTTCTTTTCATTTATTTATTTGGCTGCATCGGGTCTTAGTTGTAACATGCAGGCTTGGGAGTTGAGGAATGAGGACTCAGTTGTCCCGTGGCATTTGGGACCTTAGCTTTCCAAACAGCAGTCGAACCCACATCCCCTGCAATGGAAGGTGGATTCTCAACCACTGGATCACCAGGGAGGTCCCTGTTTCCCCTTTGTAATTTATCTTTGCTGTCTCACCAATCCTGTATGCCATCTTAGACTAGTGAGGGAATGCAGTTTTGCATGGAGAAGTACAAAATGTGAAAGTACTTAGCTCTGTGTCACATGCCTAAATGTCGTAAGATTATGCATGAAGTTATTAACAAATGTCTACCTTGGTAGCAAATGCATTATCCTCACATGAAACGGCCATTCAGTGGGGAAAACTTTAGACTTAACCTCTAAACTCAGCTCCAAAATTCTAAGGACTTAAAAACGTCTTGAACCTGACTAGGCATCTTTTTTATCTTCTGTAAAGAGAGAAAGCAGGGCTCGATTTATTGAAATGCAAAGAGCCTTTCCAATGCTAACATTATAGGATTCTCTTAACTTTTGATATCATGTATAATGTATTGGTAAGGGGACAGGTTCTAGAAACCCACACACAAACACAAACATACGTGTGCACACACATACACACATTCATACACAAACCTCGATTCTATACCCGCTTCGGTCATTATCTGTGTTCTACCTCCTTTTGCTCCTAAAATAATTTGTTGTTGTTGTTGAGTCACTAAGTTGTGTCTGACTCTTTACAACCTCAAAACTGCAGCATGTCAGTCTCCTCTGTCTTCCCTTATCTTCTGCAGTCTGCTCAAATTCATGTCCTCATGATAAAGTCATACTAGGGACTTATCACAGAGGGCTTTTATGAGGATGAAAATAGATAATGCATGTACAATGTTTAGCATTGTCAAACAATTGTTAAATGCTCAATTAATATTTTCCACTTTATCAATGAGGTTGGCTGTGTTTTTCAGAGATGGTTGCAGGAGTGATGGTTGAGAAACGAGGTGGCATATTATGTGTTTAAACTGTGCATTTTTCCTGGATTTCAAATGTGTTAGATGACTAAGACCAACTGGCCATGCTAAGTTAGATCACATGAGCACATAATGGATTAACAAATGTGATTGTGTTTCTGTGATGCTGATGTTGAGGAATGATGCTCAAAGACATGGTAAAACTATTATGCCACGGCTAAAGTGCCTTCCATGCCCAGAGTACATGAAGAAGGCTAAAGAAACCGAACAGGGACAATTACATTGTAGCTAAAAAATGCTAAATGCAGACCATACAAGGACATAGTTTAAAGAAAAGAAATGATTCAAATACTAAAAGGACTTGGGAAAATGGCTATCATAAATGAGATAATAGCCATAAATAATGAAGATAAATAACTATTCCGCATTTCCACTCTGGCCCACACAAGAACAAAGAGACATAAATTGCTTTCAGATAAAATTAGATTGGCTTTGAGGAAAAACACTGTAACAAAAGGAACTGGTCAGCACCAGCATGTTTTACTAAGGGATGCTCTGTGACTTCTACTTAGAAATTCACAAATGACAGGATAAATACCCAACTATTTAGATGATGAAGGAGGAGATTATCTATGATCAGAGGGAAGGATGCCATGCAGTTCTTTGCAGTTCCCACGTTTTGATGATTATACAACTTAGCATGCAAAGGGTAGCTGTTATCAACACAGGGCTGCTGACAAGGAAATTTCTCCAGGGATTCCTTGAGCCAAATTTTCCCTTCAAAGACCCAAGGTACAAGTCAGCTAGGAGTGGGTGTATGCAATGAGTGATAACAACACTCCCTAATTAGACACAATCTCCTAAACGACGCATCCACAGAACAGTGAGACTGGTGCTAGTTAATTAGATTTTAAAAATCCTGTTGCAATCACTCCCCTGACATGCCCCCTTCCTTAAGCTCCACACTCGGTTATTTTTTATTTATTGTAATTACTTTAGTAATAAGATTTGTTTTCTTGTTATTATATATATTACTGTGCAGGGTAAGAAAAAAAATAATAGCCAAAAAGAGTTATGTTTCTTATTTATCTCCTTGGCTGTTATTGGGCCAGGGGGAGGGGTAAGGAGCAGAGAGAAGCTGTAAATAGAAAAGAGTTTCCTATGCAGTGAAGATGTATAGGAACATATTTGCAAGAAGGAAGCAGGGCAATAAAGGAATAAGACTAATAACTCAAAAGGGCTTGGTGGCTCAGGGAGATAAATACCTTTTCCAAGAAAAAGACAACCTGGAAGCCAGGGTAGGCAGGGTGGAGCCACATTACCAAGGTTTATGTGCTGTCTTTGTTTTTTTTTTTTTTAATTTTTAAATTAAATTAAATTAATTTTTTTTTTTTTACTTTACAATACTGTATTGGTTTTGCCATACATTGACATGAATCTGCCACGGGTGTACATGAGCTCCCAATCCTGAACCCCCTTCCCACCGCCCTCCCCACATCATCTCTCTTGGTCATCACAGTGCACCAGCCCCAAGCATCTTGTATCCTGTATCGAACCTAGACTGGTGATTCATTTCTTACATGATAGTATACATGTTTCAATGCCATTCTCCCAAATCATCCCACCCTCTCCCTCTCCCACAGAGTCCAAAATGATAACCCCGTATGCGAGACAGCAAAAGAGACACAGATGTATATGCTGTCTTCGACTTTCCTGTTACTGCCAGCCAGGCAGCAGGACCCAGAATTTGAAAGAAAAAGACTCCCAGCAATTGCCCAATGCCAGGCTTAGAGGTGCATTTCCTTCTGGTTCCTCATGGGGCGCACTTTCACAGGAATCCAGACTTCTGTGGGTGCTGGGCAATGAGGCTGGCTGAGATGCTGAGACTGACTACAGCAAGGAGGCAGTCCCTAGGCTGGAGGAGAGAGATTTCACCATAGACATTGCTCATTACAGACACCCTGAAACACTTTTGGAGATGCCCTGATGGAGGCTGAGGCTGAAAAGGCTGTGTTCTAAGACACAAGAGACCAGATTTTCATCCATTCAAACAGAACAACTAAATTTATTTAAAATGGAAGCAGTGACAGATTTTCCCCCCTCCTTGGGCTCCAAAATCACTGTGGATGGTGCCTATATCCATGAAATTAAAAGATGCTTGCTCCTTGGAAGGAAAGCTATAAAAAACCTAGACAGTGTTAAAAAGCAGAGACATTACTTTGCCAACAAAGGTCTTTATAGTCAAAGCTATGGTTTTTCCAGCTACCACGTACAGATGTGAGAGTTGACCACAAAGAAAACTGACCACCGAAGAACTGATGATTTTGAATTGTGGTGCTAGAGAAGACTCTTAACAGTCCCTTGCACTGCAAACCAGTCAATCCTAAAGGAAATTAACCCTGAATACTCATTGGAAGGACTGATGCTGAAGCTGAAGCTCCAATACTTTGACTACCTGATGTGAAGAGCTGACTCATTGGGAAAGACAGGATGCTGGAAAAAACT
Source organism: Aepyceros melampus (assembly GCA_006408695.1). Classification (NCBI taxonomy): domain Eukaryota; kingdom Metazoa; phylum Chordata; class Mammalia; order Artiodactyla; family Bovidae; genus Aepyceros; species Aepyceros melampus. Next base: position 181,518 of record SJXQ01009839.1, on the reverse strand, counting down.
GAGAGCAAAAGGAGAAGGAGGAGGCAGAAGGTGAGATGGTGAAATAGCCTCACTGACTCAGTGGACATGAATTTGAGCAAACTCCAGGAGACAATGAAAGACAGGAGACCCTGGTGTGCTGCAGTCCATGGGGTCGAAAAGAGTCAGACATGACTTAGCAACTGAACAACAACAACTGATATTTATATGGAAAGTAAGCGTGAAAAGAAAAAAGGCATTAGCTGAATTCTTCCCCTTCCAAGCCCCCCTAATACTTTATACTTTATACAATGTATTCAGTTCTCAACCCAATCCATAATTTTTAAATCATAATCACAAGTCAATCAAAGCTTTTACTAAAGAGGTTGTTGTCCTTGTGATTGTTATTTTAAAATTATGGAGTGGATGTAAGATTGATAAATTATATACATATACATGTAATTATATATATACACACACACACTATGTATAGATATATATATATCAAATATATATATTAAAGGAGACTTTCTCACCTTTGACCTTATCCAAACCTCTGAAGAATATCTGTCTCATCTATTCTTGCCGAACCTTATCCTGATATCTTTGAAACACTAGAAAATGGAACCAGAAAAGAGACTGCTTGGCTTGGCGACTGAGAAGAACTTTGCATGTCCCACAGTTACAGTTCAGGCAACAGAAAACAACTGGAGAGCATCAGGATGCAGATGGCAGAGTAGGAAGCTCCTGGGTTTACATCCTCTCACAGATCCACCTGAACTACAACTACATGTGAGCAATTCTGTCAGAACGACCTGAAGACTAGCATACAGATTTTCTGGGTGCTTTTTTTTTTAAGTTTTTATTTTTCTTTTCTTTATTTTTAATATAAATTTATTTATTTTAATTGGAGATTAATTACTTTACAATACTGTATTGGTTTTGCCATAGATCATCATAAATCCACCACAGGTATACACGTGTTCCCCATCCTGAACCCCCCTCCCTCCTCCCATCCCGTTCCATCCCTCTGGGTCGTCCCAGTAGCATACAGATTTTCTACAACTAACAGCATAAAGAAAAAACCACATCGAGACAGGTAGGAGTAGCAGAGATGCTGCCAGTCACAGAGCTCGCCCCACCATGGGGTAACTGACAACCGGGGGCAGGAGGCAGGTATCACAACTATGGAGATGCCCCTGAGGAGCGAACAGTCTGAACCCAGTGTTGTGCTTTCCAGCCTGTGGGACCTGCACCAGGAAGAAAACACTATGAGCCCCCATAATGTTTGCTTTTGAAAACCAGATTGGCTTACATTTAGGAGTGCCAGAGGGTTGTGGCTAACCAAGACCCACTCTTGAAGAGCTTGTAAAAATGCACCCACTGAGTTCCAGTGCAAAGGCACAGCTTGAAAAGTGTTTGTATCATACAAGGAGATTTTACAATTTTATGTTCAAAGAGGTTAAGTAAGAAGTTGATGCTCCAAGGAGTTAAGTAACCAACCCAAGATCACAGCACGGGTGACCCGTGGAAAGGCTGTTGAGCCCTCCTCAATCTGCCCCTAGAGTTCTGGTGCCATGTGCTGTGCTTAGTCGCTCAGTCGTGTCCGAATCTTGGCCACTCCACGACTGTAGTCCACCAGGCTCCTCTGTCCATGGAATTCTCCAGGCAAGAAAACCGGAGTGGGTTGTCATTCCCTTCCCCAGGGGATCTTCCTGCCCCAGGGACTGAACGTGCGTCTCCTCCATTGCAGGCAGACTCTTTACCATGGAGCCACCAGGGAGTTCTGGCTTATAACTTTACAGTGTGTACTAAACAGGCTAGGATCTAGTGGGAATTTCTCTGGGGAAATAAGTGCTGGTGGACACATTTATTTCACTCTCCTCTCCCTGGCTTCTAGTTGGCCCAGCACTAGTGGGCACTATGTCTGTCCCTTTCCATCCAACTAGCTAACACCATGCATCCCACCCTAGCATTCCCCCGAGGACCCTCCACACCTAATCCACCCACTCAAGCAGCCCCTCCAAAGTGACTCCCACTCTGGAAGGCCAGACCTGTCCACCAGCACACTTGCAGTAATCTCAGCTGGGCCTTCTAAACAGCCTTGCCAAGGAGCAGCCCTACCCAGCAGGGCACCTGCAACAGTCACAGCCAGGCCTCGCAGTCAGCTGGACTAGGGACCTGCCCCACCAGTCTGCTCACAGTCCAACCATAAGAGGAGGGCCTTTGCCACCCACAGAGGAGAGCCTGTGTGGTGATCACCTCTATATAAGTCACTCTTTCAAGGCCCAGAGATGTAGCTGACATACCTAATGTGTAGAAACCTACATAGGGAGGTGGGGAAAGTGAAGAGACAAAGGAATACCTTCTAAATGAAAGAACAAGACAAAACCTCAGGAAAAGAACTAAACGAAAAAGAGAAAAGCAACTTACCAAGTGAAGAGTTTAAAGAAATAATCAGAAAGAGGCTCACTAACCTGGGACTTCAGCAAAGAATAAGAAATTGTAAGTATAAGAAAGAATGAATCATAACTAAAGAGAGGGAGAGAAAGAAGAGGTTGAGGAGTTTGGCGAAACAAGGAAAGGGAATTAGGTACAAATTTTAGCTATTTTATAAAATAAATCACAGCTTAGGGAATGTAAAACTTAGGGAATAAAATCAATAACATTGCAGTAACTTCGTATGTTGACAAATGCTCACTAGACCTAGCATGGTGATAAATTAGTAATGTATATAAATGTCAAATCACTGTGTGTGACATAGTAGTATCACATGTCAACTATACCTCAATAAAAATTTAAATATAAAACATATTCCTTCCTCTAGTTAAAAAAGAAAGAACACCATCCGAGGAACCCTTCCATCATCATTCCATACAGTGCTTAACATTTCAAAGTGCTGTGGTATTTGCCCATGATGATACCTAGGGAAGGTGTCTTCATACACTGATGAAACAGAAGTGGAGAGCTTAAGTAACATTCAAAGCCACATTGATGGAAAGAATACAACTCTGACCTAAATCAGTCTTTGGATCATCTGATGGAACGTTTCTTTACTACACCTCCATCACAGTCATCCCAGATGGGAAAAAAAAGAGCGAGCCAGGAGGAAGGCAGGAAAAGTTCAACCAGTTTCCTTTGAGAAAAGCAGTGAGGTCTCACCACAGTTCTCATAACAAGGGGACACAGGCTTACGTCCTCCCTCATAAAAGCAGAGCCTCCCCGAGGGTAAACGGCAAAAGAACTAACACCCTCAGTATTGGCAGAGCTGTCAGAGCCGCGCTTCCTGTTTTCCAGTGATGGAAATTGATGGATTTTAGGAAGCCACATGACATACATCATTAAAAACATGGCGGACGTGATGGGAATTGAGAAATAACACAGCCAAATTATACTCAAGGGTTTGCTTTATAAAGACTTCTCAGTATGCTGAAAGAAGGTGTTAAGAGTGGTAATACTATAAAGAGAGATGTCTAAAGGGGAAATCTAGAAAGAAGAACAAATGATCGACCACCTCCCTCCTTACCTGCATCCCTGCTCCTCCTATAGGGGGAGGAACAGAGAAAAACTGGAGTGCAGACAGATAACAAAAGTTGCCCAGCAAACGAGGGAGAAAAGCATTTAACAAAACAAGCCTATTTCCCCAAGAGCCTCAGCTCCAATGTGATCAATGATTCTGCAACATTGAATCATTTTTAATTTAATGCTTCTGGGAAGAGAGGGGGGAACCCATCAACCACAGGCACAGTTGGCAAGAGCTGGGTATTAGCCTTTGGCAGCATTTATTATCGCTGTTTATGATGGCATAAATTAGGTTTATGCTGATATAATTAATAATCCTAAATTTAGGAATAATAAATAGTAATATTTATTCAGCACTGCAATATCTTAGGAAGGCAAATGGAATAGTCAACTGCTGACCCCCCTCTCGGTGTGCAGGCTGTAGTAGGAAGGGGTGGGAGCAAGGAAGCCCTTGGGAGCACCCTCCCAGAACTATCCACCCAGAACTATGCATCATTTAACACTATGCAAATGACTTAGCAGCAGGACTTTCACAGTTCCCAGAGCAAATAATTTTCATTTTGATCTCCAAGAACAAGTTCATCAACAAGACTGTATCGGATCTCTCTCTAGAAGCAGTTCAGTTCAGTCGCTTAGTCATGTCAGACTTTGCAACCCCATGAACTGCACCACACCACATCAGGCTTTCCTGTCCATCATCAGCTCCTGAAGCTTGCTCAAGCTCATGTCGGTGATGCCATCCAACCATCTCATCCTCTGCCATCCCCTTCTTGTCCTGCCTTCAACCTTTCCCAGCATCAGGGTCTTTTCCAATGAGTCAGTTCTTCACATCAGGATGCCAGAGTATTGGAACTTCAGCTTTAACATTAGTCCTTCCAAAGAATATTCAGGAATGATTTCCTTTAGCATTGACTGCTGTCCAAGGGACTCTCAAGAGTCTTTTCCAATACCACAGTTAAAAAGCATCTAGAACCACAACCCTCAAATGTTCCCTTAACTCACACTGTTCCCAAGAGGTATGCACAGAGGTTCAGGCAGCACCACCAAATGCCACGTTCTTCATGCATCTCTTTACCTCCTTCTGTCTCTTAGGAGGAACATCACGGATGTCCGGCAAAAATCTCTGTAGACCATGATTTGAGACTTACTGGCAGATATTTGCAAGGCAAGTATTTAAGGTAGAAAACAGTTATGTTTTGCACCTTTTAAAATAATCTCAAATGCGTATTTGTCTTTTATTTTGTAGTTATTTGATGCAGGTGCAGAAAAGGGATGTGACCTTGGAGGGGGAAGGGGCTGAGATGATTTGAGAGAATGGAACTGACATATATACCCTCCCCTGTGTAAAACAGATAGCCAGTGGGAACCTGCTGTATAACACAGGGAGCCCAGCACCATGCTCTGTGATGACTAGAGGGGTGAGATGCAGGAGCTGGGAGGGAGGTTCTAGAGGGAGGGGATATACGTATACATACAGTTGACTGACTTCATTATACAACAGAAATTAACACAACATTGTAGAGCAACTATTTTCTGATGTTTAAAAAATTTTTTTAAACTTTACCTCTTAATTTAAAAAAGAGTCTGTGAGATTAACATATTCCTGTAAGTATTCCCTTTCTGTGCCTAGAAGAACATCTCAGCATTCAAACTGGACTGAGACTTCCATTGTTTCTTTTTTTTTTTTCCAATGAGGGCATCAGGTAAATGGAGAAAACTGTAGTTCCTCCATCCAAATAATCCCTTCTGGATCAAAATAACATTTCCCCCTATTATTTATACAAAGAAAGTAAAGCAAAGAGAAAGAGGTTAAATATCTTTTGCCCACCTCTTCTCAGAGCCCCTAACACTGAGACCAGAAAACAAAGCAGAAACAGAGTCAGACTGCTATTTCCATCCAAAGAACAAACCTTCACTCCATGTCCAAAGAAATTAAAATTTTCCTAAAAACAAATATCCATCCACTGATGACTTTGGTCCAGAGACTACAAAAAAGCAAAACAATCTGAATTTTCAGAGTCCATGATTGCAAGTTTAAGAACCTTTTTCAGCTCCCAGGCAGAGCAATTGTATTCTACAGTTAAGGAAAGATGACTGGCGTGGCTAAGCTCTAACTACGAAATATGACCTTTGGCCAGCAAATATTTCCCAGAGAGATTCCATAGCAGGAGTGGTGGATTTCCTGGGCCTCACTGAAAGGAGAATTTGGAGCTGAAACTTTGGAACAAGAGTTCAATGTGGAATATCATTCTCCTGTCATCACGGCATAGCATGGCATAACAACCGTCACCACTATTTCTCCAGACAACATTTACTCGATCATTCACCTTCCCAAAGGCCACAGAGAATGTAAAGCTTCCTTCTTTTAGGCTGTTCGGCTTGCGATCATTTTGGCCTTTGGACAGGAGGACAGAGTGCCTTGCTGAGAGAGAGAAGGATTCAGGAAGAGGCTGACCGTCTACAGACAGTATCCCTCTGTCTTTGCTGGTCTCCCCTGCATTCTCCTGCTTCTCCTTCTCCCCTCTACAATGGAGTGTCATCTGCTGTCCTTGCTTTTCAGGGCATAGGGCAGAACTCACAAGGGCACAAATCTTCCCAGCGTGGAAGATGCTGATTAAACCAGGCAGCCTGTTAGAGACTGCCCAGACATAAAACCAGGCTCCCTGATGTGTCATTCTTTCAAAACAGTGACTGGGGACTAAAAGGATGAGAAGGGCATAGAGAAAGTTAAATATCATACCCCCAGGTTCAACCAAAATCATACCCCAAATGAGTAGGTTACGAATCTAATCTTCCAATTTTCTTGGTGTTGTTCAGTCACTGAGTCATGTCCAACTTTTCAAGATCCCATGGACTTCTGAAAGGCTGGCTTCCCTCTCCTTCACTGTCTCCCAGAGTTTGCTCAAACTCATGTCCACTGAGTCGATGAGGCTATCTAATCATCTCATCCTCTGTTGCCCCATTCTCTTGCCTTCAATCTTTCCCAGCATCAGTGTCTTTCCCAATGAGCTGGTTCTCATATCAGGTGGCGAAAGTATTGGAGTTTCAGCTTCAGCATCAGTCCTTCCCATGAATATTCAGGGTTGATTCCCTTTAGGATGGACTGGCTTGACATCCTTGCAGTCCAAGGGGACTCTTGAGAGGCTTCTCCAGCACCACAATTCAAAAGCATAAATTCTGCAGTTCACAGCCTTCTTTATGGCCTAACTCTAACATCTGTACAAGATTGAAAGAAAAACTGTAGCCAACCTGTAGTGAAACACTGTGAGTGGCACACCAATACTTGTGTGCTAACATTTACCTGAAGATGTATCCGAAAGCTCATTTCTGACAGAGCTGGCTCAAAGCTCTTTAAAGCAAGGGTCCTCAGCCTCCAGAATCTAATGCCTGATGCTCTGAGGTGGAGCTGATGTAAGAGTGATAGGAATAAAGTGTGCAATAAACGCAATGTGCTTAATCATCCTGAAACCACCTCATCCAGTCCATGGGAAAACCGTGTTTCGTGAAAAGGGTCCCTGGTGTCAAACAGCTTGTGGACCACTGCTTTAGAGCTCTTACTCTTTCTCTGGTCTGAAGATGAACTATCTGGAGGGCCATATGTTAAAACACTTTGGAAAGGTCAGGTGCACCCTGAATTAGACTTAACAGGTATGTATTAGGCGCTTACACTTCCCAAGTTCTATGCTGACAGCATTCGAAAGAAGAGTCACCCTCTGACAGTATGGAAGCTTTGACATAAGTGGGACTGCAGAGCCAAGTGGAAAGAACGGGAGGTTTGCCCCTGACAAACCTGGATTTAATTCCTGACTGTGAAACATCAACTGTGTGGCTGACCTTGCATATGTCACCTGATTTTTGCATCATACTTTTTTTTTCCCATCTGCAAAATGGGATAAGATATTTACTTTTCCATAAGTATAAAAAATTAAATTTAAAATCATATTTTTATCTTATAAAATTGACAAAGAATAAAAAGAATGATAATGTTCAGTGTTAAAAAAGGTATGGAGACAAGGCCCTTTCATCCATCAGTGGTAGGAATATACATCTGCATATCTTCTATAGAGATAAATCTGGCAACAATATGTGTTACATATAAAATATGCATAACATTTGACTAAAAACATGACTTTTAAGAGTTTATCTTAAGGAAACAACCTGAGAAATTTGTCAAGAGACTGACAAGACTCTTCACCTGTCTGTTGTTTATAAGGAGAACTGTTTGAATTAATTATGGCCCAACAAAACAGTAAGATTGCTGTTTTAAAAATGAATAACAACATTTGTATTCTTTGCCATTAGGAAGATGCTGTTTGTTTTTAAACTCTACTACAAAATACATTATCTTATAAAAGTTAAAATGGGTTTGGATATAGAAATACATGTAAAGAAATAACTGATATACCCGAAGCTGTAGATTTATGAACAAACACTAATGCATCTTCTTCATCTTCCTAATAGTGTTTCTCTTTGAGCACCTGATTCAGAGAGGGACACCATGTTACAAAATTCCACAGGCACAATGTAATTATCATAGATGATAATGTGAACAATACCCCTTGGAGTAATGCAATGTGTTAGCCTGAAATTTGGGTGCTTTTTAATTTCTTCTTTAAGCTTTTTTCCACAGTGGGACTTTCTACAATAATGATGCTTCATTTTCCCCCCATTGGAAACAATAAAACCACTTTATTTTTTGAAAACAAAGAAGCCACATATAAACAGTAATAAGCCCAATGTAACTGCATAACGGGCACTCTGTAGATGGATGCTTTGTGCTTGCTTTTTACCAGTTGTCTCTGAGCTCTCAGCCCACAATTCTGTCTTCTTCTCTGCCACACTGCAGCTAAAATTCTGCAGATTGCAATGCTCAGACTACCTTGCCAGTTGACTTCCTGCTAGGTTCCGCAATGAGAGGCACTGGAGAGTGATCAGAAGGCAGGAGGGGGAAGTAAAGGGTACCCTCTATGCTTCCCAGTTCCACTTAAGGAGGCTAGAGCAGCAGCAGGTGATTGACTCAGCCCCTGCTTCTTGAGATGCACCCCAGTAGCATCACCGCATCCTCTCATGGGTGCCAGCAGCAGGTGGGATGTGTCCCCGTGCTATTTGAATATTACTCTCTTTCACCCTTTCACCTGTGACCTTTAGTCTACTGAAGCCCATGACAAGTCACATTTCCTTCTCAGAGTTCCAAACACCAGTGTTTTGGAGGCTTTCAGCCCCTGGGTTCCAGTAACTCCGCAGCTTCCCTTTGCTTCCCCAGGCTTGCAGGTAGTGCCTGCCTCTGCAAATATTAATCACCTGGTTTCTTCTGCATTCTCCTTTTGAACTTTCAGATTTCTATCATTGTGTGAACCAAATCCCATCTTCTTCAACCCCTATTATCTTGATTGTATCATGTATCCTTTCATAATTAAAAAACAATAAAGCTATTTTATCTTTAAATGTCTCAGTTATACTGAGTATGATTTTAAAAACATATTAGCCATTGCACTTATTTTCACTGTCTCCTTAAAAGTTTCTCTAAATATGACTGCCACTGCTCTTCTTCACCAATCTGAGGCATAGATACTTTCTTTCAATCTCAATAACACAGCTGAAACAAGATGGAAAGGCTTATTAGCACCTTACTAAGAATAAATGTGAAGAGCTGACTCTTTGGAAAAGACCCTGATGCTGGGAAAGATTGAGGGAAAGAGAAAAAGGGGTTGACAGAGGATGAGATGGTCAGATGGCATCAGTGACTCAATGGACATGAGTTTGAGTAAATTCATGGAGATAATGAAGGACAGGAAGGCCCGTGTGCTGCGGTTCCTGGGTTTGCAAAATGTAGGATACAACTTAGTGACTCAGTAACAATAATAAGAATAAAGGATATAACAGATGATAGCTACTCACAGAAAATTTAAAACTGATCATTGGTGATAGCTATTCTCATTCTCAGCAGCAAGTTGAGCAATTGCTTCTTCAGACCTCCTTGACATCCTAGGTGCCATCATTCTAAAATGACCCTCAATGATGTAAGGGGGACCAGAGTTTCTCCAATTTCAGGATCATAAGAATTATCTCTTCCCCCTAAAAGATCCATTTATCAGGCATCTTTTCCTGTTCCAGGATTTACTCCTTTCTGGGAAGATTGATACTGGGAATAGCCAATTCATTCAATGACTACACTGCTCTCTACCCACAGGGAAGTCTTCATGACCAGTAGTAAATGTATCGTGGCATGAAAAGTAAGAATGCTCACTTCCATGATCTAAAGATCCAGCAGCACAAACCTCTGAGTTACTTGTAGGATTTTATGTAAGTGAGGAGGCAGCCCAAGAAACACCTGATGTTGAATTTCTCATGAGTCTGTTGGTCAGCAGCTCAGAGAGCATCTTCCATTCTTACTTGTGCAAATTTTTAAAAGATTATATACTCACTACAGTCCTTTTTTTTCAAATGTAACTGATCTGTGACATTTGAATATCTGAGAATCAGTGCTACATGTTTTTATCTTGAAGAGATTTGAAATACATCAAAGAATTGAGGTCATGTAAAAGGGAAGCTGGTAGCATATCAAAAAAAGGAAGGAAGAGGCCTAGCCAAGACCAAAGGTGCAGCGAGCCCAAAGCAGATCACCATAATCACTCTGTGAGCCTGAATTGTCACCTGAATGAAGAGGTACTAGAGAGGACAGTGGAAGAGGAGCCCAGTGACCAAAACTACTCAAAGACGAGTGCTGTTTACAGCCGGAAAGTTGGTGGCAATAGGAAGGATGTCTTCTACAATGGAAAAAGCTGGTAGAGTGTCCAGGCTTAAGCCAAGCTGGGAATTCAAATTCCATGAAGGAAAACCAAGGATAAAGCAATTCATTTATCATGGATCAATACTGTGGAAAGCTGGGAAGGCTATGCCTTCTTTCATCCTAGTCACATTGGATGTGAAGATCAAGGTCAACAATTTGAGATCAACATGTACACACTGCTATATCTTAAGTGGATAACCAACAAGGATCTACTGTCCAGCACAGGGAACTCTGCTCAGTGTTATGTGGCAGCCTGGATCGGAGGGGAGCATGGATCCATGCATATGTATGGCTGAGTCCCTTTGCTGTCCACTTGAAACTGACAACATTGTTCATCGCTATACTCCAGTATAAAATAAAAAGCTTAAAAAAAAAAAAGGACTAACTTTAGAAACCATTTCTGCTGACAGGGCTGAGGCTTTACTTGCATCTCCAACTAGTATCTCTGCTGGTAAAGAATCTGCCTGCAGTGCAGGAGACCCCCATTTCAATTCCTGGGTTAGGAAGATCCCCTGGAGAAGGGATAGGCTACCCACTCCAGTATTCTCAGGTTTCCCTGGTGGCTCAGATGGCAAAGAATCTCCGTGCAATGATGGAGACCCCAGTTCAATCCCCAGGTCAGGAAGCTCCCCTGGAGAAAAAAATGCCAACCCACTCCAGTATTCTTGCGTGGAGAATCCCCATGGAGAGAGAAGCCTGGCCAGGCTACAGTCCACAGGGTCGCAAACAGTCAGACATGACTGAGTGACTAAGACACCATCCAAGTCTGGGAAGAGTTGGTAGATTGAAATCAATATGAGCTCTGGAAGGAGACTGGGTCCAAACCCCAACCCTGTCACAAACTAGCTATACAACCTGAGTGTGTGTGTGTGTGTGTGTGTGTGTGTGTTTGCCTGAGTGTTTAATTATCCAGAAAATTTTTAGTGCCATTTTTCAACTAGGCTATGTGATAACTTATTTTTATCTCTTTAGTCTCAATTACCTTATCATTTGATGGACAGAGACTAAGTAATATACAAGAATCCACCCAGCTAGAACATTTTAAGTTTCTTCTATTTTAATGCTTTTAAATCTCTGTAGAAAAGGAATACAGAATAGACAGTAGTTATAGTCCCGCCTCTGTAATATCAGCTACTTAAACTGAACTGAATAGACAGCTAATGGGAAGCTGCTGTGTAGCACAGGGAACTTAGCTCAGTGCTCTATGATAACCTAGATGGGTGGGCTGGTGGCATGGGAGGGAGGCTTAAGAGGGAGGGGAAATATGTATTCTTACAGCTAATTCATTTTGCCATACAGCAGAAACTAATATTGTAAAGCAATTATACTCCAATTAAAGAATAAATAAACTGCTCTGAAGACTTCACCCCTGTATATGTATTTAAATTTATTTTCATACCTGAAAATTATACAGAAGATCTATTGATACTCCAGTTGGGCCGTAATTATTATTGGATAAGAAAATACATGTAAAAGAGCAAGATTCTTTCTTGACTTATAAAAGGTACTAAATATTTTCTTAGATAAAGTCTGTGAGGGCTTTTAATGTAGTAAAATAAAGCCTTCCCAACTCACAAATAAAAGGCTATCCATACTAAGTTTAAATGGTCCTAGATAGTTAAAGTTGTCAACATTTTTATCTGATCTTTATAATTTCTAGAGCAGAGAGCCCCAACCTTTTTGGCAGCAGGAACTGGTTTCATGGAAGACAATTTTTCCATGAACTGGCAGGAGGGGTGGTTTGGGGATGATTCAGGGCAATACATTTACTGCATCATTATCACTATCATTATTACATCAGCTCCACCTAAGATCATCAGGTGTTAGAATCCAGGTATTGGGGACCCCTGTCCTAAAGCAGTCAGCTATTACTTACAGCATGACCTTTGTTCTTTTTTTTAATATTGGGGTAGAGTTGGCTTTATAATATTGTATTAGTTTCTGCTGGATTCAAGATGGCAAAATGCCATCTTTACTGTTTTCTTTACTGTTGTTTACTTATTTTCCACTACGGTCTTGGAAGAGGTAATCACATTTGTAGACTTGTATATATACACTAAGGACAAATATATTTCGATTCTACTGGGAACAAAATGTTGGCCTGTGTGGTGATTCTATAAAAATTCTTTGTCACTACCATCCACTCAGCAACCAAAGTCCAAAAATTGGGACTCACATTAGATCTCTTCCTCTCCTTCACTTACTTGCCATGATGACCTTTTAAGGTATCACCTGTCTTCCCCCCTTCCCGCTTTAATCAAGCCACCGTTATCACCTCTGCTTTAACCCAACTGGTGGTCTCCTACTTTTATTGCATGTTGGAAAGAATTATAAGAATCAAAGGGTCGCTGTGTCAGGCCTTCCAGATTACTTAGACCTCAGCCTAGTTCAATACAAATGACCAGGCCAACAAGATGGTAGGATGTTTCTTTTGGAAACCGTCTTTGTGATTTGTTTTCCTGTTACAGACATATGTTGCTAAGATATTTTTGGCTTGGCAAGACTCTCTATTTCTGCTAGAAAATCCTGGCTTTGTCTCCCTGACCACTGCTATTAAAACCTCTCAGCCATCCTCAGAGTCTCCATTAGCATCAAGGAAACTACTCCACCTTTACACGGTTTTTCAAACTCCATAGGGGCCCATAATTTCTTGTAAAAGAAAAGCTTCATGTGGTAGATTAAGCACCAAGTTCAAGTTCGACCTCTTTAATCTTTAGGCAAATCTTGCCTCTTTGCTGGTCAGACCACACACAGGGAAGTTTTGTTAATGTTAAGAAGTCGATTAATAGGAATGCATCCCAAGAAAACCAATGAAAGTCAGAACATCAGAAACAATATCACATAAGCAATGTTCAGGTAAACTGCATCAAACTTAGAGGGGGTTTCACCTGGGAAAGTTAAGACATGTAAAATGAAGGTAATTATCTTATCCTTATTTTTACACATTTTAGGCAAAATGTGTAAAATTCATAAGATCAAAACAGAGAAAAACAAATCCACCTAATTATATACTATGGAATGTGTGTGTCCTTAAATGGAATGTCAATGAAGAATTTAAGTGGATAGATAATCCATGGGCTTCCCTGGTGGCTCAGTGGTAAAGATTAAGAAGTCGATGAATAGGAATGCATCCCAAGAAAACCAATGAAAGTCAGAACATCAGAAACAATATCACATAAGCAATGTTCAGGTAAACTGCATCAAACTTAGGGGGGGTTTCACCTGGGAAAGTTAAGACATGTAAAATGAAGGTAATTATCTTACCCTTATTTTTACACATTTTAGGCAAAATGTGTAAAATTCATAAGATCAAAACAGAGAAAAACAAATCCACCTAATTATATACTATGGAATGTGTGTGTCCTTAAATGGAATGTCAATGAAGAATTTAAGTGGATAGATAATCCATGGGCTTCCCTGGTGGCTCAGTGGTAAAGAATCCACCTACCAATACAGGAGATATGGATTCAATCTCTGGGTCAAGAAAATATCCTGGAGAAGGAAACGGCAACCCACTCTAATATTCTTGCCTAGAAAATCCCATGGACAGAGGAGCCTGGCAGGCTAAGTCCATGGGGTCGCAGAGTTGGACATGACTTAGGGACTCAAAAACTAGGTAACCATATGTTAGGTATGTTCTGAGAAGGGTCCATGAGCTGAGGATTTTAAGTGTATTTATCATGTGATGTTATGATTCCATGGCAGCCTCACATCTTTTGGTAATGATGTGCAATGACCTGGGGATTTTCCTTTCAGTAGAATAAGGGTATGATTCCCAAATCCATCTCAGCCAAAATGGTTTGAGCAATCCAAAGTAACCTACAAAGTGCTTTGAGCTCCATGATGAAACATGCTATATAAATAAAAAGGGTAAGTTAGTCATAAAAAATAACGGTAATGATGATGAATGGTGGTGTCATAAAGAAGAAGCTGGCCTGCCATTAGGGAACCCAAAGCAACCAGCTGGAAATAAAGCATATCCAGACCAGAAGGATATTCACTGATGAGACCACATTAACCTTTCAAACTAAGACCTGGATCAAGCCTCTGATTCAGAGGTGTGAGCATCTGAAATAGAAGAAACGGTAGTATTTGTTCCAAAGCTTGAATATTACCTTAGGCTTTTAAGACTTTTACCCAGATGGGTCAACAGGGAGCTTCCTGTTTCAAAAGAGGAGAAAACTAAGTAGGTCAGGCGAGAGCCAGAATTCCCAAGTAGAATTATGACTCTGAACCCAGTGCTCTTTTCACTCTCAGCCAGACTCCAGATAATTCAAGGGAACACGTAACTTCAGAAAAGAGCCAACTTGGATGAGAAAATGTTTGAAACGAGGTCATGTCCCTCAAGATGGCTTGCAGAGTTGTTTTCCATCCATTTAGGCTCAGTAAGCATGCTAATAAAATCCTTAGCCCCTCAAGCAGGGAGGAGTCATTCAATGAGACTCTAAAGCTGATTCCTAGAGCTCAGTGAACACATGGTAGGAGCCAGCTGAGTGCTGCTGGACCAGGAATGGACACTGTGCTTCAAGGCTTTGTCCTGCTTGAGATCTAAGAAGCCTGATTGCTGCCAAAGGTCTGATTGATGGTACCTGCTAAAGGACTTGTCCTCTCATGCCTCATATTGCCAGTCACCATATGCAAAAAGTGCCAGACTGTGCCAACCAGTCACCATACACAAAAAGTAAGGACCCTGTTCTTCGCCCACCAAAAAATTCCATCCCAAGCTGATTCCTAGAGCTCAGTGAACACATGGTAGGAGCCAGCTGAGTGCTGCTGGACCAGGAATGGACACTGTGCTTCAAGGCTTTGTCCTGCTTGAGATCTAAGAAGCCTGATTGCTGCCAAAGGTCTGATTGATGGTACCTGCTAAAGGACTTGTCCTCTCATGCCTCATATTGCCAGTCACCGTATGCAAAAAGTGCCAGACTGTGCCAACCAGTCACCATACACAAAAAGTAAGGACCCTGTTCTTCGCCCACCAAAAAATTCCATCCCCCCCCCAAAAAAAAATGAGGAGCTACAAAACTAGGAAACTTGTTAAGCATGTAGCTGCTGTCTACTTACTTATCTACTTTCCTGTTGGGTTTTTTTTGTTTTTTTTTTTAATTTTTTTTTATAGGCTTTAGCTTTCATTTGCTTGCATTTTGGCATAATTTAACATATTTTATCATTTGGGATTTATTCTGATCCTCTTTTACTATTTTACTATCTTTATATCTTTAACCTTTGTAACTTCTCAATATTCTTTTTTTGTGCTTACCCTTTGAAACTAGTCTATTCTCACCATTTCAGCATTTATTAATATTTAGGATTTTTCCTGAAAGAAATTATTTTGTATTTCTTAGAACATTTTCTTATTTATTTTAAGTCATTTTATCTCTGAAATTTGCTTTTTCATATTTTTTTATGATTCTCATTTTCTTTCTCTTTATTTCCACATTTTCAATATTGCTCTATTTTCTCAGTTTCTAAAAGTGTGTGTTTGCCTCTTTAATATGGATATTTTAAATTACAACTGCTTTTGCATCTTTAGCTCTTGAAATTATGTTTCCTTTCAGTATTTCTATTTATCTTGAATTCTGGTTTTTCCATAGGATATCACTGTCTAATCCTACAGTAAAAATAATCATTTATTACCAAAGGAAGGAATGTTAAGTTTTTTTCCACAGCTTGAGGCAGGTATGTATGAATGTTCACCCTGTCACCCCCATCCACTGGTTGTGAGATATTGAGAACCTGCTCTGCTTTCTGGGCCTCAGCCCACAGACTCGAAAAATGCTGACTCTTTCTAACACTAGAATTCATCTTTCCCAATATACATTCTGAAATGCATGTAGGAGTGGGCCAGGAAAGACACCACCCCAGTCTTCTCTATTTCAGCCAACCATTTTTCAGTCATTTCACTTTTAACCATTCTACGGCCATTCTTCAACCATTTCAGCCATTCCATTTAAATAAAGTGACACCCTTATTATAGCTGTATCCAGAATTCAGTAAAAACACTACTGCTGCTGCTAAGTCGCTTCAGTTGTGTCCAACTCTGTGCGACCCCATAGAGAGCAGCCCACTAGGCTCTCCCATCCCTGGGATTCTCCAGGCAAGAACACTGGAGTGGGTTGCCATTTCCTTCTCATGCATGAAACAGAAAAGTGAAAGTGAAGTCGCTCAGTCGTGTCTGACTCTTCATGACCCCATGGACTATTGCCCACCAGGCTCCTCCATCCATGAGATTTTTCAGGCAAGAGTACTGGAGTGGGCTGCCATTTCCTGCTCCAAGTAAAAACACAACTGAGAATAAAGACTGATCTGCAGTGCGTGCTCAGTCACTTCAGTCGTGCCCAACCCTCTGCAACCCCATGGGCCATGGCCTACCAGGCTCAGAAGCAAAGAAACACACCCGTCTTAACTTCATCAGATCACAGTGTGAGCCCTGGCTTTGTCATTAATCCAGCCCAGGTGGCAGGGGTGGTGGGCGGGGAGTCATCTGATTATCATGGACATCAATTCCTTCCTTTTTAAAAGGAGAGTGTTAGATTCAATTCTTTCTAAGGATTCTTCTGTTACTAATTGCTGAGTCTATACTTTTCTATTAAAAGAAACTATGAGATTGATACCAATGTTTATAGAGAATATCCTGATATTTGTGCAAGGTAACAGAACTCAAGAGAAGTTATTCCTGCCAGAGTACCAAGACCACTCAAGTCAAACCCATTGAGCAGAACAACAATCCATTATCATGGTAACATAAATGTGACTTAAGTTAGGCCAGGTGCCTGACATACTTGCCATTGATGACACCATCTGGGTTGAGCATGGGGATTATCTTGAAAATGAAGTTTTCCCTCAAGAGCCTAGCCACAGGGTCACTGCTGACCAGGAACTCCAAGGTCCCCTTCATCACCCAGCTAGCATTGCTCTCTCCTGGGTGAACTCGAGCCGTAATCACTTGGTATGGGCGCTGCCCTGCAGAGAAAAAGAAAACACACACGCAAGAAAATTAAACCTAAATACAGTTTCCATATCCATCAAGACAATCTCCAGGAAGCCAGTTTTACACCTGACTGGCATAAAGCCTTAAATAGGTTGATTGTTTCTAATACACACCTAATGTGCATTTATCCATTTTCCATCTGCCTCTATAGTCTCTAAGACTCGGAGAGTATAAAGTTGAAGCTCAAGGCTGTTATCCAAACTGTAAGTACTTCGTGGCATCAAAACAAGCCATGAATCAGATTTTAGAAGACCACCAAAGAACAGTTTTCTCTTCAGTATCCAATAGCATGGTGCTGGATGTCCCAGATCTGAGATTGAATCTTATCTTCATCATTTACCAGTTGTAAGACCTCAGCTGCAGGATTTAATTTCTCCAAGGCTGCTTTCTCACATGTAAAATGAGGACAATGATACTGACCTCCTGTAGCTGTTATAAAAACTGAACAATGTAATTATAAAGCACTTGGCACATTGCTTGCCATCAGGTGTGTACCTGTTAGCTCTCTCCCTTCTCAGTTATAAAATCTGTGGTTAGAAGTTCCTTCTCATTTCCCAGCGTTAAGAGGAGTCAAGGACAGAAAGTGAACTGGGAAACTTATGATTGACTTTATGACACTGAAGCCAATCCTGGAGAGATTTCACAGAAGGAAGTGCCTAGAAGTTCAGTCTTGGAGTTGCAATACCACCTTCACTTTGCAAAAGAAATCAGGAACACATTCTCTGCCAATCACAAGGAGTGTATTGACACAATATACCCCTGTGCAGAATGCATTGAGAAAAGATAGACTTATTATCCTTTCTTTGTTGACAGAAGATGCACATAGCTTTGAGACCTATTCTCAGACCACATCTGGGCTCAGGTGGAAAAGGTCTTTGAATGATTCGTGATGTCCGTCCTCACATACTTGAGGAAGTGGGAGGTGGGGAACATGTGGTATCAGACAAGCAATTCACCATGTCTGCTCTAAGCTCCTGTTTGCTTTTGTGAGGGTTTTTTGACTCTCACTTCCTTCTGTATCCTCACCCAATTCCTTATTGCTCCTAAACTCATTTTAAAGATGAGAACAAAATTTTTGCCAGGGGGAATATTTCATGCAAAGATGGTCTCCATAAAGGACAGAAATGGTCTGGACCTAACAGAAGCAGAAGATATTAAGAAGAGGTGGCAAGAATACACAGAAGAACTGTACAAAAAAGATCTTCATGACCCAGATAATCATGATGATGTGATCACTAATCTAGAGACAGACATCTTGGAATGTGAAGTCAAGTGGGCCTTAGAAAGCATCACTATGAACAAAGCTAGTGGAGGTGATGGAATTCCAGTTGAGCTGTTTCAAATCCTGAAAGATGATGCTGTGAAAGTGCTGCACTCAATGTGCCAGCAAATCTGGAAAACTCAGCAGTGGCCACAGGACTGGAAAAGGTCAGTTTTCATTCCAATTCCAAAGAAAGGCAATGCCAAAGAATGCTCAAACTACCGCACAATTGCACTCATCTCACATGCTAGTAAAGTAATGCTCAAAATTCTCCAAGCCAGACTTCAGCAATATGTGAACCGTGAACTCCCTGATGTTCAAGCTGGTTTTAGAAAAGGCAGAGGAACCAGAGATCAAATTGCCAACATCCGCTGGATCATGGAAAAAGCAAGAGAGTTCCAGAAAAACATCTATTTCTGCTTTATTGACTATGCCAAAGCCTTTGACTGTGTGGATCACAGTAAACTGTGGAAAATTCTGAAAGAGATGGGAATACCAGACCACCTGACCTGCCTCTTGAGAAATCTGTATGCAGGTCAGGAAGCAACAGTTAGAACTGGACATGGAACAACAGACTGGTTCCAAATAGGAAAAGGAGTACGTCAAGGCTGTATATTGTCACCCTGCTTATTTAACTTATATGCAGAGTACATCATGAGAAATGCTGGACTGGAAGAAACACAAGCTGGAATCAAGATTGCTGGGAGAAATATCAATAATCTCAGATATGCAGATGACACCACCCTTATGGCAGAAAGTGAGGAGGAGCTAAAAAGCCTCTTGTTGAAAGTGAAAGAGGAGAGTGAAAAAGTTGGCTTAAAGCTCAACATTCAGAAAACGAAGATCATGGCATCTGGCCCCATCACTTCATGGGAAATAGATGGGGAAACAGTAGAAACAGTGTCAGACTTTGTTTTTTTGGGCTCCAAAATCACTGCAGATGGTGACTGCAGCCATGAAATTAAAAGACGCTTACTCCTTGGAAGAAAAGTTATGACCAACCTAGATAGTATATTCAAAAGCAGAGACATTACTTTGCCGACTAAGGTCCGTCTAGTCAAGGCTATGGTTTTTCCTGTGGTCATGTATGGATGTGAGAGTTGGACTGTGAAGAAGGCTAAGTGCCGAAGAATTGATGCTTTTGAAGTGTGGTGTTGGAGAAGACTCTTGAGAGTCCCTTGGACTGCAAGGAGATCCAACCAGTCCATTCTGAAGGAGATCAACCCTGGGATTTCTTTGGAAGGAATGATGCTAAAACTGAAGCTCCAGTACTTTGGCCACCTCATGTGAAGAGTTGACTCATTGGAAAAGACTTTGATGCTGGGAGGGATTGAGGGCAGGAGGAGAAGGGGACGACTGAGGATGAGATGGCTGGATGACATCACTGACTCGATGGACGTGAGTGTGAGTGAACTCCGGGAGTTGGTGATGGACAGGGAGGCCTGGCGTGCTGCGATTCATGGGGTCGCAAAGAGTCGGACAGGACTGAGCGACTGAACTGAACTGAACTGATAAATATGTTAGCCACTAAACAGTCTAAAAGTTAAACAAGTCATTTTCTTTCTGATTATTCAAATCATGAGTTAAATATTTAACTATGAGTTTATGGCTTTTCTTCCCTTAAAGAGGAATTATTTTTGAAGGTATAAACTGTATCTCTAATTCTATACAAAGAAAGACAAAACTGAATAACCTCAAGAACCCCTAAATAACAAGGAAGAAAAGATACGGAGAAATAAACTATTAATTATCCAATCATGTTGCTATTATCATCAGTTAAAGCAAACAAAATCCCCTCTGTCAACAGCCAGCAAGATGCAGGTTTAAGGGGCATATATATTCATGCGCTTTTATTGACTATGGTGAGAGCACATTACTTCTCTTTGTAGATCCTTTTACTTGGGGGATAATATTCAGCTTTTTTTTTTTTTTTTAAGCAGGTATCTTGAACATATTCCAGGAACTGCAGGAGGCATTGAGTAGAAAAAGCTGAATCTATTATAGTTCTTGTTCTGTAAAAGACCAAAGCGCTTGTCGCTGGTGATAAACATTCAAGCAAATAATGACAAGCGAGCTAATGGAGGTGTAAATAAAGCACCAAAAATAGATCTGTCTGAGAGAAGGAAAGACATTTCCAGAGATGTGATGCCATTTATTTAGACTGAGTCCTGCAGAATAATTATCATCTAACTTGAGGAAATGGCATGGCAACCCACTCCAGTGTTCTTGTCTGGAGAATCCCATGAGCAGAGGAGCCTGGCGCTCAATAGTCCATGGGGTCACAAAGAGCCGGACACAACTGAGCAACCAAGCACAACTTGAGAGAGATGGTGAGGACGGGTCTTCTAATCAAAGAAAAAGACACATGCAAAGAACACAGAGACACAACCAGCTTCCTGTTGTGTGTTCATTGCTTTTACCAGTCTGTGAAAACAACCAGTTTTTTCAAACCGGTGCTTTCAAGAATCAAGAAGAGCCATGAGTGCTGAAGCAAAGGACTGGAAACGGTAGCTCATGAATTTAGAAATCAGACTGGTGTCAAACTAGTAATATCCCTCCTCATACATTTTGTTTGGGGTTTGGAGTCTATACTGTTAATCAGAAGTTCTCAGTCATGAAGTCAGTGTCTTACTGGTATGCTACGATCTGTGATGAGATCTATTGAAGAATCACTGGTTATTAATAAAAGTGCAAATGTTTGCTTCTTTTATATATAGATACAGATATATTCACATTATATATGTATATGTGCGTGTGTGTACACGTGTGCTCAGTTGTGTCCAGCTCTTTGCAACCCCGTGGAATATAGCCCACCTGCTCCTCTATGCATGAAATTTTCCAGGCAAGTATACTGGAAGTTGCTATTTCCTACTCCAGGGAATCTTCCCAACACAAGAATCAAAACTGTATCTATTGCGTTTCCTGCATTAGCAGGCAGATTCTAAACGCTGTGCCTCCTGGGAAGCCCTATATGTATACACGCTGCTGCTGCTGCTAAGTTGCTTCAGTTGTGTACGACTCTGTGCGACCCCATAGACAGCAGCCCACCAGGCTCCTCTGTCCATGGGCTTCTCCAGGCAAGAATACTGGAGTGGGTTGCCATTTCCTTCTCCAATGCATGCATGCTTGTTAAGTCGCTTCAGTCGTGTCCGACTCTGGGTGACCCTATGGACAGCAGCCCACCAGGCTCCTCTGTCCACGGGATTCTCTAGCCAAGATACCAGAGTGGGTTGCCATTTTCTTCTCCATACATAGACATATATATACATATGTTCACAATGTATAAATCACACAAAATGTTGGTTACTTGTCCAATAAGCTTTAGTCCACTTCTTTCCTACTATAAGACCCCTGATTTCGGGGGAGGTTCAAAAAGTGCCCAGATCAAAACACCCAGCTTCATGAATCCTTTTAGAGGTAGGAAAGGCCATGTGACAGGAGTAAGACCAATGAGATGTAAATAGCAGCCAGAGGGTAAGTCTGTCTGGAAAAAGGATTAGAGAGCATAGTTTCATCTGGCAAATGCCTTCTAAGATTTCTGTCTCTTGTATTTGTCTCTTCTTCCTTCCTTGAACATAGATCTGACACTTTAAGGTGAGGAAGCCAATTCGAGAATCCAAGTCACATGAGAAGATGGTAACATAAAGGTAGAAAGAGCCTGGGTTCTTGAAAAACCCCTTAAGCAGCTATCCCGCACCTTCAATGCTTCTAGAAGTTTGAGACCAGTAACCACTATTTGACTGGGCAAGTGTAATCACATATTTGTTATATTTTGCTAGACTCTAGTTCAACTCATATGAATAAAAGAACAGGTTTAAAATCATCTTTATAATAAGGTTACCTTGAATAGCATGCATCTAAGTGTGATTTCTGGACTGGGGAGAAAAGAGGGACACAAAGAGTTGTAATGAGAATATTTGCTAGGTGTGTCCCAGAAATAAACAGTTGAGAATTTCAACTTTAATAGAGATTAAATGATGGCTTTTCAACAGGAGCAAGACATACCAAAGATCGTGCTTCCAAAAAGTCCTGACATTTCTATAGACAGTACATATGTCTAGTCACAGACAGTGCAGCCTATTGGAGTAGAGCACAACTTTTATTGTTTCAACTTTTTATTTTATATTGGACTATAGCTGAGTAACAATGCTGTGATAGTTTCAGGTGCACGGCAGAGTGATTCAGCCACGCATATGCACGTAACTACATATACACATGTGCCCCAAACTCCCCTCCCATCAGGCTGCCACATAACACTGAGTGGAGTTCTCAGTGATTCCCTGCTGGTTATCCATTCTATGTGGAGCGGTGTGTACATATCGATCCCAAACTCCATAACTATCCCTTGCCCCCATCCTTCCCTGCTGGCAGCCGTAAGTTCAGAGAACAACTTCAAGAGCTGTATTTCCAGAGTTCAAATTCAAGCCCCATCGTGTTCTGTCTGAGATGAATTATGTAAGTTTCTGAAGAAACTGAGTTTTGGACTGGAGGTTCTGCATGTTAGACTAACGATTTGCTAACTGGAACTTACTAAGTTCCAGCGGGTGGGGGGTGGCATACAATCAGCTGGTCAGCACAGTTGAAGTTAGTTGAAGGTCAGCTTTCCCACTATATCATTTGATCACAATTACTTCCAAAGCAAGCTGTATTGACATGCCAATAAAAAGCTTATTGAGAAATGAAGAGGCTTGATGAATCTGGACCCAATCAGTGGCCTATTTTTAGTTCTATAATTCCACATCACTCTCTGTGGTTTTTGAACTATGCTCATTTACAGTACATTAAACAATAGTAAGTATTCCCAGTCCATCAAGAAGAAGTAAAAAAAAAAAAAAGCTTAAGCTCTTGTAAAATTTCAACATCAATTGGATCCTCTCATCGTCTGGGCCAGCTGAGTCCCATTGCCGGATAACTAGCGCAATTAGTGCATTACAGTCAGTAAGCCAAGTGCAGCTCTTGCAAGGAAGTATCAGAGATGTCGCTCTTCTTTGGAAAGTCAAGTTTACCATTCACCGGATTGTCACATGCCACAGAACCTAAGAGGCTCTCCTAAAGAAGCAAACAGGGAAACTGTGGGTTCTCACGAAGACATTAGCATAAGCAGCAGTTTAGCCATTTCTAGTAGATTCTCCTCTCTTCCTCTCTGTGATTTAAGGCAATTTTGCATTCATATTGGTGAGTTTAACCTATGGGACCATTCAGTTGTAGCAGCAAATGGTGCTCCAGAGAACCCATAATAGACAACAGCTGTAAACAGTATGCACACACATACTATGTGTTTTTTCTTGTAATTGAAAATTTAAGATTTAATAACTCATCTCTGCTTAGGGGAGGGCAAAGAGTGTAGGGTACACATCTTTTATTTTTTCTCTGCAATTTATAAAATCTATTCTGGAGTCCATGAAGATCTATGGCGGAGTCATGGTTTGGCATACTGTAATTCTTAAAGTCACATGTTAAATTTATGTCAGTGGCAATGACTTCTGTTAGAAACAAGTAGAGAACTGTACAATCCTAAGAGATATCAGGCTCACGGCCAGTAAAAAACTGAGAAGAAACTAAAGACATGTGTGATGTGCACCCAACTCTATAAATATCCATTTATTTATCCCTTCTTTCTTTTAGTGGTATTATTAAGCTCCTACTGGCACTCTATAAGGGTCTTGAGATTCCAAAAGAAATGATTTTTGCCCTCAGGGAACTAATAATAGTCTGGTGAGAAAGACAGGAAACCAATCAAGATCTTACGTGATCAGGGGAAACTGTCAAAACACTTCCAAAGCACAGTGGAATGCTCATTATGACATTATTTACGGTAATGCGAGCACCTGGAAGTGACTTAATGTGCATCCACAGAAACTTAGTTAAGGAAATGATATATAAAAAAGAATACTATGTAGCCATTAAAAACAACACATAGATCTCTTTCTGTTGATATTAGAAGGTACCTGTCACATAATGATGAGTGAAAGCAATATAGGTGAGATACCTGAATTGTAATGGATCCTATCTGTGTTTAATTGTATTAATAAATACTTAAAGGCATCTGTACACAGAGACAAATCTGTGAGTGGAGGCCATCTGAGTCATTCTCATGTCCTCTTTATCCTGACCTAATGTGTCTGTCTCTCCAGAAAATAACAATCATATGTCAGTTTTCATAGAGGCAAAATATTTGTCAATATTTCCAATTTTTCAATATATTCTAAATATTTTCCAATAGTAAAACACAGAAGAGAAAATTTTTTTAAAAATAAATTTTCACAGAAGAGGTGACGTTTGATTGGTTCATCCCCTTTTAATTGGAATTTGCCAAATGAAGAAAAGAAAGGAGGGAGATTAGGGTCTTTCCTGGTGATCCAGAGGCTGGGACACCATACTTCTACTACAGGGGGGTTTCCCAGGTGGCTCAGTGGGTAAAGAAACAACCTGCATTGCAGAAGATTTTGGTTTGACCCCTTGGTCCGGTAGGTCCCCTGGGGGAGGGCGTGGCAATCCACTCCAGGATTCTTGCCTGGAGAATGCCATGGACAGAGAAGCCTTGCAGGCTACAGTCCATGGGGTCACAAAGGGTCAGACAGGACTAAAGCAACTGAGCACCCGTACACACACGCAGGGAACTAAGACTCCCCATTCTTCTTGGTGTGGTTAAAAAAAAAAATTAGTATTAAAAAGAAAAAAGGAAAGGAAGGTGGGAGATGATAGGAAAGGGATAAGTTGATATATTTGCAAAATAACAATGTCATAAAGCACATAGTGTCTGAAGAAAAGCGATGTCATTTTATGTGACTGAAGCAATAGCTATATGGAAGATAAGAGTGATGCTATAAGCTAAATCTCTACCCAGTTCTTTTAAACAGGTCTTTTAGCCAGGCTAAGGAGTAATTTTATAGGCTATGGAAGCATCATGAAAAATCATTCTACAATGGTGTGATTAAATGGGGACTTTTCTTGGAACGAAAGATGCCAGGAGAAATAGCAAAAAAAAGTGCATATTGTGATATTAAGGTCAAGTCAGCTAACATGACCTTAACTCTGGAAGAGAGTGGATAAAAATGGCCTGACTGAAGGGCAAGAGGGTGAAGAAAGAGACCAGGAAACAAATGGAAAAGAAAATGATATCATTTATATGCCTAATCTTTTAAAAATGATATAAATGGACTTACTTACAAAAAAAGAGACTCACAGACTTAGAAAACAAACTTATGGTTGCCAAAGGGGAAAGGTAGGAGAGAGGAGGGGTAAATGGGAATTTGAGATTGACATGTACACATCACCAAATTTAAACAGTTAATGAACAAGGACCACTGTATAACACAGGGAAATCTGCTCAATATTCTGTAATAACCTAAATGGGAAAAGAATTTGAAAAAGAATAGATACATGTGTATGTACACCTGAAACACTGCTGTACACCTGAAACCAACATGGCATTGTTAACCAACTCTCAGTTCAGTTCAGTTGCTCAGCCCTGTCCGACTCTTTGCGATCCCATGGACTGCAGCACACCAGGCCTCCCTGTCCATCACCAACTCCCAGAGCTTACCCAAACTTATGTCCATTGAGTTGGTGATGCCATCCAACCATCTCATCCTCTGTCATCCCCTTCTCCTCCTAACCTCAATCTTTCCCAACAGCAGGATCTTTTCAAATGAGTCAGCTCTCTGCATCAGGTAGCCAAAATATTGGAGTTTCAGCTTCAGCATCAGTCCTTCCAATGAATATTCAGGACTGGTCTCCTTTAGGATGGACTGGTTGGATCTCCTTGCAGTCCAAAGGACTCTCAAGAGTCTTCTCCAACACCACAGTTCAAAAGCATCGATTCTGCAGCGCTCAGCTTTCTTCACAGTCCAACTCTCACATCCATACATGACTACTGAAAAAGCCACAGCCTAAACTAGTTGGACCTTTGTTGACAAAGCAATGTCTCTGCTTTTTAATATGCTGTTTAGGTTGGTCATAACTTTCCTTCCAAGGAGTAAGTGTCTTTTAATTTCATGGCTGCAATCACCATCTGCAGTGATTTTGGACCTCCCAAAAATAAAGTCAGCCACTGTTTCCAGTGTTTCCCCATCTATTTGCCATGAAGTGATGGGATGCTATGATCTTAATTTTCTGAATGTTGAGCTTTAAGCCAACTTTTTCACTCTCCTCTTTCACTTTCAACAAGAGGCTCTTTAGTTCTTCTCCACTTTCTGCCATAAGGGTAGTGTTACCTGCATATCTGAGGTTATTGACTATATTTCAATATAAAATAAAAATTAAAAAAGAAAATCTCAATGAAAGAAGATTCTAAGAAAATTTGAAAAGAGTTTGATGGAAAAAATTTGTACTATAGAGAATATACGTGATATTCAAGTTTGCCACCTAAGATAGCATGCTATGAACATTTTCTGTGTTGTGTGCTTTTCACTGATATATTTTGGAGGTCTTTCTAGATCAATATATAAAGATTTTTCTACCTTTCCTTTTTAATTAGCTGCATATAGGGTATTGTTCTTTACAGCATCAAACTTTACTTTCAAAACCAGAGGCATCCACAGATGAGCGTGGTTTTCACTTAGGTCCAGCCTCTTCATTCTTTCTAGTTATTTTCCCACTCTTTCTCAGTAGCATACTGGATATATTGGACCGTAGCATATTGGACACCTACCAACCTGGGCTAGGTGTCCAAAGTCATATATTTTTGCCTTTTCATACTCTTCGTGGGATTCTCAAGGTGAGAATTCTGAAGCAAGTTGCCATTTCCTTCTCCAGTGGACCACATTTTGTCAGAGCTCTCCATCATGACCGGACCATCTTAGATGGCCCTGCAAGGCATGACTCATACCTTCACTGAGTTATACAAGGCTATAAATCCCTGTGATCATTGTGGTTAGCTTTCTGTGGCTGTAGCTTTCATTCTGGAGGCCATGGGATTATAGTTCTTTCTTCTTCTGTCTGCCGTCTGATGGATGAGAAAGAGGCTTGTGAAAGCTTCCTCATAGAGGCGACTGGCTCTGGGGAAAACCTGGGTCTTGCTTTGGTGGGCAGGGCAATGCTCAAAAATATTTAATCCAATTATCTGCTGATGGGTGGGGCTATGGTCCATCCCTATTAGTTGTTTGGCCTGAAGTGAACCAGTTCTGGAGGTTACAGGCTCTGTGGTCTATTGGCAACCTTCAAAAAGGGTTTGTGCCAACATGCCCTTCCCTGGTAGCTCAGCTGGTAAAGAATCCACCTGCAATGCAGGAGACCCCAGTTCAATACCTGGGTAGGGAAAATCCTCTGGAGATGGGATAGGCTACCCACTCCAGTATTCCTGGCCTTCCCTGGAGGCTCAGACAGTAAAGAATCCACCTGCAATGTGGAGACCTGGGCTTGATCCCTGATCTGCCTGCCCTAGAGGAGGACATGGAAACCCACTCCAGCATTCTTGCCTCGAGAGCCCCAAGGACAGAGGAGCCGGGAGGGCTACAGTCCATAGGGCTGCAAAGAGTCAGGCACAACTAAGAGACTAAGCACATGCCAACAGGTACCTCCCAGGACCGCTGGGGCCAGTGGCCCTGACCCTGCAGCGGGCCACTTCTGACCCACACCTCTGCAGAAGGCACTTGAATATTCACAGGCAGGTCTGGATCCGTCTTTTGTGGGGTTTCACCTGGGTTCTGGTGGACACAAGATTTTGTTCATGCCCTCCAAGAATCTTGGTTTCTCCCAGTCCTGTGGAAGTCCTATAATCAAATCCCAATGTCATTCAAAGTCAGATTCCCTGGGGATTCCCTTTGCCAGATCCCAGGTTAGGAAGTCTGACATGGGGCCTAAAACCGTCACAGCAGTGCAAGAACTTCTTTGGTCTTCTTCAGTCTGTGGGTCACCCACTTTGCAGGTATGGGATTTGATTATAACATGATTATGCCCCTCCTACATTCTCCTTGCAGGTTCCCCTTTGTCCATGGATAGGCTTACTTAACTTTTATACAGAGGAGTGAGATGCTGGGCTGAAAGACTCACAGGTGGAATTAAGATTGCCAGGAGAAATCAACAACCTCATGTGTGAAGATAATACAACTCTAATGGCAGAAAGCTAAGATGGACTAAAGAGCCTCTTGATAAGGGTAAAAGAGGAGAATGGAAAAGGTGGCTTAAAACTCAACATTAAAAATAACTAAGATGATGGCATCCAATCCCACCAATTCATGGCAAGTAGATGGGAGAAAAATGGAAACCCTGACAGATTTTCTATTCTTGAGCTCCTAAATCACTGCAGACAGTGTGACTGCAGCCACAAAATTAAAAGACACTTGCTCCTTGATATAAAAGCTATGACAAACCTAGACAGCATATTAAAAAGCAGAGATATCACTTTGTCAAAAAAGGTCCATATAGTCAAGCTATGGTTTTTCCAGTACTCATGTATGGATGTGAGAGTTGGACCATACAGAAGACTGAGCATCAAAGAGTTGTGGCTTTTGAACTGTGGTGCTGGAGAAGACGCTTCAGAGTCCCTTGGACTGCAAGGAGATCAAACCAGTCAGTCCTAAAAGAAATCAACCCTGAATATTCATTGGAAGGACTGATGCTAAATCTGAAGCTCCAATACTCTGGCCACCTGATGTGAAGAGCTGACCCACTAGAAAAGACCCTGATGCTGGGAAAGACTGAGGGCAGGAAGAGAAGGGGTCGACAGAGGATAAGTTGGTTGAATGGCATCACCGAGTTGATGGACATGAGTTTGAGCAACCTTTGGGAGATAGTGAAGGACAGGGAGGCCTGGCGTACTGCAATCCATGGAGTTGCAAAGAGTCAGACGTGACTCAGCGACTGAGCAACAAGACATCACTTTATATTAAACTGACTGATTTTTTTCAAGTTGTATCAACTTTACTCTTCTGAGAACCAATCAATTTGATTACAATATGTGTCATTTCTGTAATTCTAGATTTGTTCTTCTTTCCCTCCGGATTTGTGCCTCTATGTCCCATGAGAGCCTGTAATTTTTCTTTCTTGTAATGTCCTTACAGACTTAGAGATGAGTGTATGGTGAGTTGGAAGCCATTACCACTTTTTCATGTCTGTGGACGATTTTCAAAGCTTAGAAGTATTTCTTTCTTAATTTTTTTTAGAATTTTTCAGTGAAGCCATGAGCCTAGATTTTTTTTTCCCTCTGAAGATTTAAATAACAACTCAAATTACATACAATAACAAAACCAAATCATTAAAAATCATTGGAGGAATATGTATGTGTTCTGAAACAAAATCCAATGTTCTTTTCATTTTTCCATATATTATTCTTTTTTTTCATATTTTTTAATTAATTTTTATTTTTTTAGTTTGTTTTGCTTTACAATACTGTATTCGTTTTGCTACACATCGACATGGATCAGCCACGAGTGTACATGAACTCCCAATCCCGACCCCCACCTCCCCCCTCCCGCCCCACACCCTCTCTCTGGATTATCCCCGTGCATCAGTCCCAAGCATCCTGCATCCTGCATCAAACCTGGACTGGCGATTCGTTTCACTTATGATATCACACATGTTACACTGCCACTCTGCCAACCCATCCCACCCTCTCCCAAGACCATATATTATTCTGTTTGTATACTCAAGAGGAAGGCTTAAATTAATCCTCTTGAGATAAAACACAAAGATATATTGATGTGACAGCAAGCGCCATGTCCATTTTGAGTCGAACGAGCTGGGTTTGAGGCCCAGTCTGCATCCTACTAACTGAACGTATTAGGAAAGATTGAACTCTTCTGAAATCTAAGTCCCTGACCTATAAAATCAGGTTCTCTCAGGTCTTTGCAACACTAAATTCAATGATTATCAATGGCAATGTGAAATACTATAGATAAAAAAAATAAAACTTTTTGGCCAGTGGTTTCAATCCCCTTTGATTCTACTATATTCTCCTGTATTCTTCTTTTAAGAGAGCGCCTAACAGGAAGTGAAATTACAGGGAACTTCATCTCTCTTTTTTTTCCTCTTTCTCGAATATTCAGATTCAAGTGCTAATTAGTAGAGAAGTCAAAAGTCAGGTATCGGCAGAAAAAATAGAGAGCAGGTAATCAGTGCTAATAATAAGTTTCTGAACAATCATGTGTGAACTGCATCTGCCCTGCTGCTCCTGATTACTGGGGCACAATTCCTTCCCAGATGAGCAGGGTCTACTTTTCACATGCCTTCTTTTACAGACACTTTGGGGGGCGGGAGGGGAGGTGGGCATGGGGCATGCAGGATCTTGGTTATGCAACCAGGGATTGAAGCCGTGCTCCCTCCACTGGAAGCACAGAGTCCTGATCACTGAACACCAGGGAAGTCCATACAAACTCGTAAGCTACCGGTTTTCTGGCCCATATGCCATGAGAACACGCAACTGACCAGACTTCTGTTTCCAAACTAGTCTCATTTGAGGTTGCTCCAAATGGGAGGTTAAAAACTTCAGTTCATCCCCAACCAATCATCTGCATCCCCACCCTCCTCCAGGGGCAAAAAAGTGAAAAGTCAAAGTCTCTCAGGTCGTGTCCGACTCTTTATGACCCCATGGACTATACAGTCCATGGAATTCTCCAGGCCCAAATACTGGAGTGGCCTCAGATCTTATCCCTCGCAGAACTCTGCCCTCGGTCTTCCCCTCAAAGCTTGAGAAATGATCTCCTGACCACAGAATGAAAGGTAAACAGCCTGAGACACTGGCTTCTTTCTGTAAAGAGATTTCTTATTTCTCGGCAGAAACACAAGGGCTCCTGTACTGACAGAAGGAGGGGAGAGGATGCTCACGCCCCGGCCCCACTGCCGTGCTAAGGATCTGGGGGAGCAGCAGGGAGGAAGCTGTGGAGCAAAGGCTGACCTCAGAAGAGGTCTGCTCTGTGCACACGTGCGCAGTCACTCAGTCACGTCCAACTCTGTGACCCTGTGGGCTGTAGCCCACCAGGCTCCCCTGTCGAACCATTGGATTCCTCAGCCAAGAAGACTGAAGTGGGTCGCCATGCCCTCCTCCAGGGGAATCTTCCCAACTGAGGGATCAAACCCATGTCTCTTATCTCTTCTGCTAGCAGGCAAGTTCTTTACCACTAGCACCACCTGGGAAGCCCCACTGTGGTTTAGTTGCTAAGTCAGGTCGGATTCTTTGCAACCCATGGATGGTAGCCTGCCAAGTTCCTCTGTCCATGGGATTTCCCAGGCAAGAAAACTAGAGTGGACTGTTATCTCCTCCAGGGCATTGTCCCGACCCAGGGACTGAGCCTGTGTTTCCTGTGTCTCCTGCATTGGGAGGCAGGTTCTTTACCACTGAGCCACCAGGGAAGCCCATAATTAACTGTAGTTAACCTTTAATTAACTGCTCCATGCCCAGTTGTTTCACAGCATATTTCACTAATTCTTGCAGAATCCATTCATTCAACAAGTATTTATTGAGCTCTTATGATGCACCAAGCATTATAATACAAATGAAGCTATAACAAGGCAAGAGTCAAAGTTCAGTCATCAGGAGCTTACTTTCTAGTAGGGAAGGCAAACAGCAACATCCTCTAAGAAAATTAAGGCAAACGGAGGCAACAGAGAATTTAGAGGAGCAGTGGAGGTCGTTCATATGTAGAGGGCTTGTTGTATTAACTTGAACAATACAGCCCTGGACCCTCTTTCAAGTCTAACTGATACTGTTCACCATACTCAGCGGTAAAAGTAAATACATTCCAATGTAATATAGTTGAGACATTAATAAAATGAATAAAAGAATAAGCCCCTACCCACACACACAAAACATTGTTTCATTGCCCTCTTTCTCATGAAACAAATCCAGTCTTGAACTATTACAAACCCATATTTCCTTGCAAAGGGCAATCTCACTTTCTTATTTTGACTATATCTAGTCTTGCCTATCGCTGACTATAAGAAAGCGGGTTTGGATAATGTATAAATGAAAAGAAAATCAGGAAATCTATTCCTGGGCAATTTTCAGATAACCAAGAGGAAGTGGTGTAATGGAGGCTGAGATAACAGTTTTAGACTCTGCATAAATAAGAGCAAATATCTGCATTTCCTCATATGTGTCAAGTTGTACAGATTTTTTTCTAGAGATTTAGTTATACTATAATATGCTGGAAATAAAAATAATACATCTGTGCTATAATGATACATAATATATACAGTATCATAATACAGTATTTAGATTGGGTTTAAGAAGTTTACTACCCACAGAAGCAACAGTCACTTGGGAGAAGTGAGTAATCGCATCAGGAAAATTGCAGACAGATGCTACTGCATCTCCAAACCCCCACCAACTCATCAGCTGATCTCAGTTAGGGATGCTCACATTTCTGCCTGGTATGTACTGGCTCCAGAGAAGGCAATGGCACCCCACTCCAGTACTCTTGCCTGGAAAATTCCATGGGGGAGGAGCCTGGTAGGCTGCAGTCCATGGGGTCGCTAAGAGTCGGACACAACTGAACGACTTCACTTTCACTTTTCACTTTCATGCATTGGAGAAGGAAACGGCAACCCACTCCAGTGTTCTTGCCTGGAGAATCCCAGGGACGGGGGAGCCTGGTGGGCTGCCGTCTATGGGGTCGCACAGAGTCGGACACGACTGAAGCGACTTAGCAGCAGCAGCAGCAGCAGCAGCATGTACTGGTTCACTGGTACCCCAGGACACTGGCTCCTTTGCCTCTGGCCTCCTTAATAGAATTAATTCTGTCCAGAGGAAAGCTTTATAATTCCCTCAAGCACCAGAAGGTCCCAGGAGGGCTGTGTCACCTACAGACCACTGATGGTGAGGTCAAATCACTACCAGCTGTTTCTGGAAGGATATTTTTAAAGATACAGCCGAAGTTCCAGCAATCCTCAGCCACAGCTCTCAGCCTAAGCACAACAGTGAAACGGCTGAGCATCCCAATAACCTCGAGAAGCCTAAATAAACAAACTGAGTTGGAAGGAGACCTTTTCCAGCTCAGTAAAGATACATCCAACACAGCTCACCTTGCTACACTAGATCACATCTCATCAGGTTGAGGCATATTATAAAGCCCTGAAAGATACAGATACAAATCTGGAAGAAAGAGATTAAAGAGCTATTGCTTTGCCCAGAAAACACCAAAATATCCTAGTGAATAATTCTGCTCCCAGATCACATACAACGGGTCTCTCGCTTTGCTCTTACCCATATTATTTGCCTGATCGTATTTGAAAAAGAAAAGAATTCAAAGTCCCCGAGGGTGCAGGTGCTCCGTTCTAAAGACAGTTTTTTTCCATAAGCAAAGCATCTGCCCCTGTGTTACCATGGACTGTTAGGAAATCTTATTGTGAGATACTATTAGGCCTCTGTGAAGAGGGGAAGGGAAGTGAAAAAGGGAGTATTTCCTGCCATATCAATAAACAAGGATGTCACAGTCATCAGCTATTCCAATCCTCCAGGGCTCTCAGGAAGAATACCTAAGATATAGCAGCCAAAGGGCCACAGCCACTCCCTACAGTGAGCCCTGAGGAACTCAGGATGTGAAAATACAGGATACTGGCCCAGATAGCGGAGATACATATGAAAGGAATGATTGCAGTGAGCTCAGACTGTCACATTTTCCCTCACATAGAAAAGTGCGTGTTGTTTTATTATTTAGTCCCTAAGTGGTATCCAACTTTTGTGACCCCATGAACTGTAGCCCAGTAGGCTTCTCTGTCCATGGAATTTTCCAGGCAAGAATACTGGAGCAGTTTGCCATTTCCTTCTCCATGGGATCTTCCTGACCCAGGGATCGAACTCCCTTCTCTTGTATCGCCTGCATTGGCAGGAAGATTCTTTATCGCTGAGTCACCAGGAAAGAAATTCCTTAATTTGAGATATCTGGTTTCTCTTCATAAACAATAATCTCTTGATGTTCAAGCTGACTGTGCTTTTTTGTAAAACTTCTGTATAACCTGGCTCCTCCCCTCGCCTCCTCAGAGCAGTTCCCTCAGGGTTACTTGAGATGTCACCTCCTGGGTTAAGTCCTAAAAATTTCCACTGAACAAAACATAGCTCTCAACTTTTGGGTTGTGGCTATGTTTTTAAGTCGACAGAAGTGATAAGGGGGAAGGGTGGGGTGGAGGGGGCGGGGAATGTGATCTCCTGTGCAAGGGACATTTTTAAATAGGCAAATAGGATGATTCTCTCTTTTTTAAATAATTTATTTTTGGCTGTGCTGGTCTTCACTGTTGCCTAGGCTTTTTCTCTAGTTATGGCAAGTGGCTACTACTCTCTTGTTGCAGAGCGCAGGCTTGACGGCAAGGGGATTTCAGTAGTGGTGGCACGTGGGCTCAGTAGGTGAGGCTGAGGGGCTCCAGAGCACAGGCTCTGTGGCGCACGGGCTTAGTTACTCCACTACATGTGGGATCTTCCTGGATCAGGGATCAAACCTGTATCTCCTGCATTGGCGGGCAGATTCTTTACCGCTGAGCCACCAGGGAAATGCAGATGATTCTCCTTTTAAATTATAAATTGCCAACTGAAAGCCTGCTCTCTTCCTGCGTTATCCTTCAGGAATCTTCAACCTCCTTCTTGCCAAAGCCTTTTTAGTTTCCGTTATTGAAGACGGCAGAAAAACCACCAAGTGAAAACCACACGATGAATAAATTACGGGCCTCAGTCACAAGGACCAGGAAGGTAGGAGAAAATTTAAGTCTTAAGCCCAAAACATATGTCACCCCCTGACACTGGAGCAGAGTGCTTTAAAACTGAAATCGTGCCAGGAAATTTCAATAGCCGCGTTGCTTGCCTTGAGATGTGGGCCCTTTTACTCTTGCAAGGGTTGGCATGGTACAGGTTGTTTCAAGAACCTGGAGGTGTTTAAGGAGCAGGTAGAAGTCAGGAATAGGGAAAGAAACTTTGCTGCTTAGTAACACCACAAACAGAACCCAGAGCTATTCCAGCCACACTTGGGTTGAAATAGACATATTATGTTTTAAAATTAAGGCTGAGCTGCTGATTTACAGGAAGAGATGAAAGGAGGGAGTGAGAAAAGATACAAGGAAAAAGAAAGAGAAAGAGGATTATTACTGATGCTGTTCCAATAAAAACCACTACAGCAGTGACCTGCTAGCTCTTCACTTGCATAACCTGACAAGGGTATTTTGGTTTCCTGGTTGCTTGGCAACCTGCCTTTCATGTTTAAGCCATTTAAATGTATTCACCTTCTGAATTAGGTATATTCACAGACGACTGGGCAACAAGAAAGAGTTCCTGGCAGGCCAAGGGCTCCTAGGATGTGTGGAATCAACAGAGTCTGTGTGTGGAGGGGAGGGGGAGTGGGTCTGGCCAGGAAGCCTCGCAGAGAATGTTAGTGACACATTTAGGCCTGAACTGAGAAATTGAGATCAGCATATAAAATCTTCCACTGCTCCCAAACCAGGCCTCTATCAGGATCAAAGACTTATTTCTGGCCCCTCTCCCTGATGTTTTCTTCTGCCTTTCCTGACATTTCCTGACACCCTCCTGCCGGCTTCTGTGGCCTGGGCTGACTGAGACAGCTGTCCAGCTGTCCAGCTGTCCCATGGCCGCGGGCCTTCAAGCTCAGGGCCCCGCGTGGCCTGTGCTGGAGAAAGCATAGAGCGTCACTGTGCCTCCACGCAACTCACCAGAAGCAGGGAGTTCTCACCAGACCCCACACCACAGACAGCGACCCCACACATAGAAGGTTACTGAGTCCTGTTATCTCTGCCTCCAGAATACCTTTCTGAGTATTTCACATCCGCCATCCCTGTTCATACAAAATATTCATCTCCCCCGTCCCACTGCCCTTAGGATAAAACTAAGACTTTCTTTTCATTGAAGTCTAATTGCTTTCGAACGTTGCGTTAGTTTCTGTTGTATAACAAAGTGAATCAGCCATATGTATACGTGGATTTCCTTTCTCTTGAGCTTCCCTCCCACCCGCTCCATTCCATGCCTCTAGGTCACCACAGAGCACAGAGCTGAGCCCCCTGTGCTATACAGCAGGTTCCCACTGTGCTGAGTGCTGAGTCGCTTCGGTCATGTCCAACTCTTTGCGACCCATGGACGGCCGTCCACCAGGCTCTTCTGCCCATGGGATTCTCCAGGCAAGAATCCTGGAGTGGGTTGTCATGCCCTTCTCCAGGGGATCTTCTCAACCTGCGTCTCAAGTCTCCTGCATCGGCAGGTGGATTTTTTTACCACTAGCGCCCCTGGGAAGCCTGGGCTATACAGCCGGTCCTCACTGTGTATTTTACAGCTGGTAGTGTCAATATCCTCATCTCCCAATTCGTCCCACCCTCTGCTTCCCTCCCCTTGCCTACATTTCCGTTCTCTACTTCTGCATCTCTGTTCCTGCCCTGCAAATAGGTTCATCTGTACCATTTTTCTAGGTTCCATGTATATGCATTAATATACAATATTTGTTTTTCTCTTTCTTATTTCATTCTGTATGACAGTCTCCAGGTCCATCCATGTCTCTACAAGTGACCCAAACAACAAGCATTTACTGTACAGAACAGAGAACTACATTCACTATCTTGTGATAAGCTGTAATAGAAAATAATCAGAGAAAAAGAAAATATGGATACGCGCGCACACACACACACACACACACACACACACATATATATGTATGCATACATACATATGGGGTTTCCCAGGTGGTGCTAGTGGTAAAGAACCCGCTGCCAGTGCAGGACACATAGACACAGGTTCCATCCCTGGGTCTGGAAGGTATATATATATATATATCTTGAGAGTCCCTTGGACTGAAAGGAGATCCACGCAATCCTAAGGGAAATCAACACTGAATGTTCATTGGAAGGACTGATGCTGAAGCTGAAGCTCCAATACTTTGGCCATCAGATGTGAAAAGACACACACACACACACACACACACACACATATATATGTATGCATACATACATATGGGGTTTCCCAGGTGGTGCTAGTGGTAAAGAACTCGCTGCCAGTGCAGGACACATAGACACAGGTTCCATCCCTGGGTCTGGAAGGTATATATATATATATCTTGAGAGTCCCTTGGACTGAAAGGAGATCCACACAATCCTAAGGGAAATCAACCCTGAATGTTCATTGGAAGGACTGATGCTGAAGCTGAAGCTCCAATACTTTGGCCATCAGATGTGAAAAGCCAACTCTTTAGAAAAGACCCTGATGCTAGGAAAGACTGAGGGAAAGGGGGTGACAGAGGATGAGATGGTTGGATGGCATCACAGACTCACTGAACATGAGTTTGAACAGACTCTAGGAGATAGTAACGGACAGGGAAGCCTGTGTGCTGCAGTCCATGGGATCACAAAGAGTTGGACACGACTGAGTAACTAAATTGACAACAACATGTGGATATTATATAAATATAGCCGAATCACTTTGCTATATACCTGAAATTAGCACAACATGGTAAATCAATTATACTTCAGTAAAAATAAACAAACAATAAACAGCCAAACTAAAACTCTAAGGCCTCTTTCTGGGGCACAGGCCTGTATGGTGGGCCGCTCCCCCTCTTGGGAAGGCCACACCTGCGCGGACACTCCCCGTGCACCCCCACGGCACAGTGTGCAGCCCGCTGGCTCAACAGGCTCGGTGCTGCTCCCCAGCATGGGCTCTTCCTCTGATGGCACACCCTCTCTGCTTGACCACTTCCAATGGACTTCGAGTTCAGCTCAAGTTTCACTTGTTTCAGGGTAACCTCCCTGTTTACTTCCTCTGAGTTTGAATTAAATACCCCAGAGCCTGTGCTCCTTGGCCATCTGGCTCACAATTCTCCTGTGGCATCAGCGCTTTGAGTCCACCCCACCTCGCACGTCTTGCTTTTCTTTCCTGTCTTGAGCTGGAACACGCTTCAAGGCACGAAAGACATCCACAGTCCTTCACTCCTCAGGCCCCAAGACACAGCACCTGGAGCCAAAGGGCTTGGCAAAACTCAGGAAAGTATCTGAGACCTGAAATGTTATGTTGGCTCTAAAATATGAAACATTATTTGATGGCAATAGGTGTTTAATTGCCCCAAAATTAGAATATTATGTCAACTTCATTAATGAGTGAATTTAGTACTCATAAAAACTTTATTATCTTTGAAAGTCAGTGGTAGGTAAGATTTCCTCACTTCACAGAGATTCTTGAGTGCAGGCAATGCTGGCTAAGGAATCACAGCCAACCATAAACTGAGTCAATATCCCAATAATTGCAAAACAACATGAAATTATTTCAAATTCAGTTTAAAGAGAGAAATGTGGGGTATGAGGGCATTTTATTATGTTTAATATGATATATGATGATGGGGGCTCAAATTCTTAAAATGCTTTGAGCCTAAGAAGATCTCAAAATGTCCCTAAGGATATCTATTTTATTCAATTTTGTTTCCAAAGAAACTAGGAATCAGCATAGTAACTGGGGCATTCATGTGCAAACACACACATACAAACACATACACACACAATACTACACAGATAAAGACACACATAAACATACATTAAAAAATAATGCCAGCTAGAATGATGAAGGGAAGGGATAGTTAGGGAGTTTGAGAAGGACATGTACACGTTTTTATATTTAAAATGGATAGCCAACAAAGGCCTACGGTATAGCAGAGGGAACCCTGCTCAATGTTATATGGCAGCCTGGATGGGAGGGGAGTTTGGGGGAGATGGATTCATATGTATGTATGGCTGAGTCCCTTTGCTGTCCACCTGAAATTATCACAACATTGTTGATCAGCTATATGCCAATACAAAATAAAAAGTTTTTTTTAAAAAATATGGGTTAGAAGAACAAAGCCTAGTGAGAAGAAGATCACTGTCTGAAAATCACATGTGTGCATAAGACCCTGATGCTAGGAAAGACTGAGGGAAAGGGGGTGACAGAGGATGAGATGGTTGGATGGCATCACAGACTCACTGAACATGAGTTTGAACAGACTCTAGGAGATAGTAACGGACAGGGAAGCCTGTGTGCTGCAGTCCATGGGATCACAAAGAGTTGGACACGACTGAGTAACTAAATTGACAACAACATGTGGATATTATATAAATATAGCCGAATCACTTTGCTATATACCTGAAATTAGCACAACATGGTAAATCAATTATACTTCAGTAAAAATAAACAAACAATAAACAGCCAAACTAAAACTCTAAGGCCTCTTTCTGGGGCACAGGCCTGTATGGTGGGCCGCCCCCCCTCTTGGGAAGGCCACACCTGCGCGGACACTCCCCGTGCACCCCCACGGCACAGTGTGCAGCCCGCTGGCTCAACAGGCTCGGTGCTGCTCCCCAGCATGGGCTCTTCCTCTGATGGCACACCCTCTCTGCTTGACCACTTCCAATGGACTTCGAGTTCAGCTCAAGTTTCACTTGTTTCAGGGTAACCTCCCTGTTTACTTCCTCTGAGTTTGAATTAAATACCCCAGAGCCTGTGCTCCTTGGCCATCTGGCTCACAATTCTCCTGTGGCATCAGCGCTTTGAGTCCACCCCACCTCGCACGTCTTGCTTTTCTTTCCTGTCTTGAGCTGGAACACGCTTCAAGGCACGAAAGACATCCACAGTCCTTCACTCCTCAGGCCCCAAGACACAGCACCTGGAGCCAAAGGGCTTGGCAAAACTCAGGAAAGTATCTGAGACCTGAAATGTATATGTTGGCTCTAAAATATGAAACATTATTTGATGGCAATAGGTGTTTAATTGCCCCAAAATTAGAATATTATGTCAACTTCATTAATGAGTGAATTTAGTACTCATAAAAACTTTATTTAATCTTTGAAAGTCAGCGGTAGGTAAGATTTCCTCACTTCACAGAGATTCTTGAGTGCAGGCAATGCTGGCTAAGGAATCACAGCCAACCATAAACTGAGTCAATATCCCAATAATTGCAAAACAACATGAAATTATTTCAAATTCAGTTTAAAGAGAGAAATGTGGGGTATGAGGGCATTTTATTATGTTTAATATGATATATGATGATGGGGGCTCAAATTCTTAAAATGCTTTGAGCCTAAGAAGATCTCAAAATGTCCCTAAGGATATCTATTTTATTCAATTTTGTTTCCAAAGAAACTAGGAATCAGCATAGTAACTGGGGCATTCATGTGCAAACACACACATACAAACACATACACACACAATACTACACAGATAAAGACACACATAAACATACATTAAAAAATAATGCCAGCTAGAATGATGAAGGGAAGGGATAGTTAGGGAGTTTGAGAAGGACATGTACACGTTTTTATATTTAAAATGGATAGCCAACAAAGGCCTACGGTAGAGCAGAGGGAACCCTGCTCAATGTTATATGGCAGCCTGGATGGGAGGGGAGTTTGGGGGAGATGGATTCATATGTATGTATGGCTGAGTCCCTCTGCTGTCCACCTGAAATTATCACAACATTGTTGATCAGCTATATGCCAATACAAAATAAAAAGTTTTTTTAAAAATATGGGTTAGAAGAACAAAGCCTAGTGAGAAGAAGATCACTGTCGAAAATCACATGTGTGCATACGTGCATGCTCAGCCATGTCCAGCTCTTTGTGACCCCATGGACAGTAGCCTGCCAGGCTCCTCTGTCCATGGAATTTTCCAGGCAAGAGTACTGGAGTGGGTAGCCACGTTCTACTCCAGGAGATCTTCTCATCCCAGCGATCAGATCTGTGTCTCCTGCATTGGCAGATGGATTCTTTACCACTGAGCCACCTGAAAATCACATAAGCACTAACAGCAAGACTTTTTAAAGTTCTACAGGGCATCCTTTGAGACACGGCTTTAAAGTAGAATTAGATGAGGATGAGTAGCCTTAAATGGGCACAGAAAATTGGGGCTTATAAATAGATTTCTAAACCATGCACGTGAATGGGTGAACTTGTAAATTAAGAGGAAGTTAATGAAATACTTCTTTTACTCTTTCAGGCTTTAGAGACAGAAAGAACAACAGACGCTAAAAGAAACGGAATGACCTAGACAAGTGGATGGGAGGGAGGGAGGTGACTCTGTGCTCAGAGTGTAAAGAGTCCATCATGTGAGAATTTCTGGCCATCAGTTACTCCTGAGCAGTGTACAGATTTGAAGTTCCCCAGAAAGCCATTTAATGCAGGCCAAACCACATCTCACTAGTGCTTTGCTTTCAAACAATCCCTTAGGCCAAGCCAAGGACTTGTGTCAGAGGTGGGCCCTGCTGATTGCATGTAAATGGATATTTTAAAAATCAAGTCATCATTTAAATTTACTTGGAGAGCTCTCAATTTGGAGAGCCCCCTGCTATGAATCTTTCTGAAAAGTTAGAATTCCTGCAGTTACTTTTTGAAGTGAGACCCGGCTACACAGGTAAGATTGGGTTGCTGCAAGGCACTTGCAGACAGCCCTGAGGCTGCGAGGACGAGGGCGCATCAGCAGTGTTCCCATATGTCCTGAGCCAGCCAGCTCTCTGGTCTCAGACCTCGGTTATCATCTCAGCCCTGCATGCACACTGTGATCAGTCACTTAAGTTCTCTGAGGCTTATTTGCAAATTGGGGGGGGAAATGGGACTGTGTGATGGACGTGTTAACTAACCTCACCGTGGTAATCATTTTGCGAAATGGTTCAAAGCATAACATTGCACACCTTAAACTCACACAATGTTATATGTCAATTATATCTCAGTAAAGCCAGAAAAAAATAGTATCTCATAAAATTGTTGTCCAAATTAAATAGGATAAACAAGTAAAGCCTGTTTGCAAAGAAAAAAGCACACATTAAATTGTTCAATAAATGTAACTAATTAAATTGCATAATTATTAATTAAGGAGGATTATATTACTATTATTATTGTTATTACTTGGGCTTACCAGCTGGTGCTAGTGGTAAAGAACCTGTCTGCCAATGCAGGAGCTACAGGAGGTGAGGGCTCCATCCCTGGGCTGGGAAGATACCCTAGAGGAAGGAATGGCAACCCACTCCAGTATTCTTGCCTGGAGAATCTCATGGACAGAGGAGCCTGGCAGGCAACAATCCATGGGGTCACAAAGAGTTATAGACATAACTGAAGCTATGTAGCATGCACACACGCATATTATTATTCATGCTACAGTAAATTAAATGAATGAATTAATTATTAAAAAGGCTGCATCAAGTTTGAATGAGAACCATTCAGATTCAACTTCAAAAACTTTTCTCTAAAACACAATATAAAAAGATAGAAATAGAGAAGAGTGAGTTTTGTATTAATTCATGTGATATTATTATATTATATTCTGCTCCATGCAGGTGGGGTAGTGTCCTTAATAATTACAACAAAGGGTTTTCAGCTAGTCAAATGGACTGGGATCTGAGATAGGGTGACCAACCATCCCAATTTGCCCAGGACGGTCCCTTTTTTTCAGCACTGAAAATCCCAGAATCCTTCAGTCTTGGGCAAACCAGGACAACTGGCCACCCTAAATTTTAATCTTGCTATTTCACCTCTAACTTGACCTTGTGTACGTTATTTACAGCCAGTTTCAATTTTTTCAGTGGCCGAATCGGGAGAACAATAATAATCCCACCTCATTATTTCTTATGAAAATGAGAGGAGGTGACTTGAATGGCTTAGCATGATCCAGATTCCTAGGAAGTCCTAGCATGATCCAGATCCAGTCCTAGGAACTTTTTGTAAGGCCCTTTGAAATCAGGGTGTCTCTCAACACAGCCCAGACGAGGTTAAAGCTGCTCACAGTTAATGAGAAACCCAGCACTGAGTCACCACGCTGCCTTTCCCTCTGTTCTGGAGAAGCAAAGGGGACCCTAGGAGACCACACCCTGGAGACGCCCCCCCAAAAGAACAAGGCAAGAGAAGGAGGCTGATGGGAAAAGATGAGAAATTTCCACTGACACAGAAATATCTTCCATGGTAATCAGCACTGACGGGAAAAGGAAATAAGGGGAATTTATGTGACAGTTTAATAGGGTTTTGTGAAATATGATATTATTTTAAAGTTTGCCTGAGTGAGGCAGACAGCGCATTAAGGTGACTCCAGCTCTAAAAATATGACAACACTGTATTTTAAACTCTGAAATCTGCCCCACTGTTTCTTTGCTGTATTAGGAAGAGCATTATGTATTTATATTATCCATACATAGGTATACATTGCGGTGTGAGTCCCATTTACATGCAAAGTCTGTCTGTAGGCAAAGCGAAGCGTGAGCCTAGGTATATAAAGTCTGGATATTACATGAGAACTTTAAATTCTTATCCACAAATAACCATCTTATTTTTTTTTTCCTACCATTACTGTTTTTTTCATGGTCTCTTTTCTACCATACAAAGGAAGAGAGGGGTTTTGAGTGTGAGTTTCTCTCCCAGGTAATTTTACAAAGCACCCACCAACAGCCTGGTGGGGTGACAAGTTCCTTCTTGAAGGAGTGTTCATACTGAGCACCTCCCTGGTCATAACAACACTGAACAACACCCCTCCCACTGATGCATGCATGCATGCTCAGTCTCTAAGTTCTGCCCAACTCTGTGACCCATGCACTCTAGCCCACCAGACTCCTCTGTCCATAAAATTCTCCAGGCAAGAACGCTGGAGTGGGTGCATTTCCTTCTCCAGAGGATCTTCCCGACCCAGGGAGCAAATCCACCTCTCCTCCATCTCCTGCACTGGCAGGCGAGTCTTTACCGTTGAGCTACCTGGAAAGCCCTCTTCCACGGAGGCAGTCGGCCTTTTATTTTTAATTATTTTCATTTTAAGATATTGCACATTAAAAATACAGAAAAAGAAAAAGCATTCATCTGACAGGGTAACTAAGGAGGGTGAGGATGGAGGGCTCAGAGGTGGGCCTCAA
The DNA here is from genome assembly GCA_006408695.1 of Aepyceros melampus. Lineage (NCBI taxonomy): Eukaryota > Metazoa > Chordata > Mammalia > Artiodactyla > Bovidae > Aepyceros > Aepyceros melampus. The sequence continues at coordinate 137,230 of SJXQ01009839.1, read as the reverse complement.
ATCACCGAGTCCTGAAATCTTCGGGGAGTGAGGGAAGAGCTCCTTGGAAACAGCAAGCATGGCAGCCGCACAGTGGATGAGAGGCAGTCCTAACCCACAGCACAGGGTGATTTAGAGCCGGCTCATCTGTGAGATTAACATGCCAGGAACCAGTTACTCTGAAATGTCACTTGTATAAAACGAGCTTGTAAATTGTAATATAAAATAATGTAATGAGAGAAACCTTTGGGATCTGATAAGAAATAATGAAAATGGAGACGTGGAAATTCAGGACTTGTCAGCACTGACCACGAGAAATTTCCCTCGCATTTTAGGAGTCTGGTACAGTTATTTAGGCCAGTCAACCAGGCTGTGAGAACCTCCATATCTTTAAAGCCAGCTCTCCTTGCTCCAAGCCTCTGCTGACCAAGCTGCCTTCTCGGGTATATTTTGGTGTCCTGAGTGGATAACTTATCAGCTCTGGGAGCCCCCGGGGGAGTGACCTCATCCCGTTCTATATTAAAGTATGCACAAATACATGAGTGTGTGTATTTAAGTATAAATTAATAAACTTGATACTGATTTCTTAAATCCATTTCTTGGGACTTTGGTCCATATAATCCAATCCACCTGGAAGAATGGATAGAGTTGTTTCCCAGACTGGAAAGCAAAGAAAGGCTAGGGCTGAACTCATGGTAGGTCTGGCCCCATTAGGCTCAACCAGAAAAACCAAGCCAGCACAATTCTCATAACATGATAATTAAGATTCCTTCTCTGAGTATTAGACCTGCCCTTCTGACTTTCCCACATTGAGAGGACTACAAGCTTCTATGTTCTAGTTCTTGCATCCTCTATAACCTACGCCTCTCCTTCTGTCACCATCCACAGGATGAGCTCAGGCTTCCCCAGTGGCTCAGAGGCAAAGAATCCACCTGCCATGCAGGAGACACAGGAGTTTCAGGCTTGATCCTTGGGTCAGGAAGATGCCCTGGGGGATAAAATGGCAACCCACTCCAGTATTCTTGCCTGGAAAATCCCATGGACAGAGGAGCCTGGTGGGTTAGTCTATGGGGTTGCAAAGAGTCAAACATGACTGAGCATGCAGGCACACGCACACAGACACACACACACACACACACAGGATGAGTTCATCAAAGAGCAAAGGAGACTTCCCTGGTCCAGTGGTAAAGACTCTATGCATCCAGTACAGGGCGCACAAGTTTGATTCCTGGTCAGGGAACTAAGATCCCCCAAACTATGTGGTGCAGCATTGAAAAAAAAAGAAAAAGAAAGAGAGGGAGGGTGGCAACTCAAGATTTGATAACTATGAAATGAAAAATTAACTGTACATGAAGAGACTGCAGTCTTTCTCCTTGATTACATGGAGGTCATCCCTAGGCTCCAGGAACGTACCTCCTAATAAGAGTGACTTTGTTTCTCTGGGGATTTTGCCCTTTAGACAGTCTAATAATGAGATTTATGACAGGGAAAAAGCTCTGGGCCAGACAGTATCAGTTCTGACTTTCAGAGGATCTGAGATAACCCACATGTACAGTAAGTGACCAGACCCCAGTAAAAACTCAGGTCACCAAGGTCTCGGGTGGGCTTCCCAGGTGTGAGTACTTCCTGTGTATTGTCATACATCCTGGCAGGGAGTATGTACTGTGGTCTATGACTCCACTGACTCCACGGGGCTAAGACTAGCCAACTATCTGCATATGGACGGACCCCTCCTGGGTGGGTCCTTTCCCTGTAATAAACTATCACGGTAAGTATAATAGCTTTGAGTGAGTTCTTTGATTCCTCCAATAAATTACAAAATGGAGGTAGCTTTGGGAAACCCCTAAACTTGCAATTGGTATCAGAAGGGAGAGCAGCCTGCTGAGGCTGTTTCCCCAGACTTGGAAGTTGCACTAACTCTGAGTGATGGCATTCACCAAACACTGACCCCCTTCTCATCCTGCTTATAACCCTCCCTGATTCTGATCTCCATCCTTCTCCTTTGTGCCATCGAGTTCCTAGCTCAGCCTCCAAGTTCAAAACACATACCATATCCTCAGCTAAAACTGTGGCACCTCTCTAGCATAATTTTATTCTCTATCTGCTCACGGAGCCATTGGTCACTGTAGATGAAAACCTGCTCAAATCCAACCCTAATGTAGGACCCACCAGCCTGTCTCAGGCAGTGTGGCCACCTGGTGTGATCAGACTCAGAATGTGTCCAGCCTTCTCTCAACAGAGAAGACTCCGCCCTTCTATTTCCAGCATGCACTTGACCTTACCACTGATCAGGGCTCAAACAATCACCCTTCCTTGTTGACTTTGGTGTTGTTCCATTTCCCCTTCACCCATGAGCCCTAAACTTAAGTCTTATACCCTTTTCTGTCACATAGCAAGCTATGAAACAGGGGGTGGGGGCAGGTAACACAGAGAAAAAGCCAGAATGCTGAGTATACTGTCCTAGGACCAGCCTAGGGCTGTACATGAGACTGCATTTCTTCACTGAATACTGACAAATACATCCCCCTTCCTGTGGTCAGCACACACTACCCACATTCCCTGCATCAGGCACCTTGCTGGGCTCTGCAGACAGACCAGTGAAAAGGCTGACATGGCCTGGGAACGGGAGGGTTCAGGGAACTCAACATGATTCTATAAATCGTCATCAAAAGTTCCATACCTTTCAAGGCAAACTGCTGCCCAACTTCAGTCTCACCAGGAATCAGACACGCCTCCTTAGATTTGGCCAAAGACAAGGGCACGCACTGCATCCCAAGTGGCTGGGTAGCAAGAGGGTGTGGCTGATTCCCCAAAGGGAAACGAAGAATAGGTGGCTTTGAAACAGAAAATAACAGTAGATTAAGGAGCATTTGGGCTTCCCAACTGGCTCAGATGGTAAAGAATCTACCTGTAATGGAGATCTGGGTCCAATGTCTGAGTAGGGAAGATCCCCTGGAGGAAGGATGGGCAACCCACTCCAGTATTCTTGCCTGGAAAATTCCATGGACAGAAGAGTCTGGTGGGCTACAGTCCATGGAGTCTCAAAGAATTGGACAAAACCGAGGCACTGAGCACACATATTGGGTTGGCCAAAAAATGGATTTGAGTTTTTCCATAACATGTTACAAAAGAACCTGGGTGCACTTTTTGGCCAACCGAATGTTAGAGGCAAGTCAGTTCCAAAGAAGTCTCATGAGAGGAATACCCATGATTGAGGGCACCCTGACAAAGGAACAAGAAAGAAATTAAAAGACAGTCAAGGAAACTGAGGGGTTCTTTGTTGACAAGACAGATGGGAGTGGTCGCTGACTGTGAGTGGTGACCCCAGCTTACAGTTAGGGCCAGACTCACTCCATTCCACAGTCAGATTGTTCTGTAACTCCAATCATTACCAGCATTGCCCGAGAGACTAGGATGGAAAAGTGGATAAATCAGAACAATCCATCACCAACAGTGTATAAGCAAGACACATCACATGCCCTGAAGCAGGGGCTGCCTGGATCACACACAGTCTCCGTCATATGTTCTTGCTATTACTTCTAGGATATTTAGATAAATGCAAGCATTACAGTCAAATATGCAGACCTCTAGGGTGTTCATAAAAATGAATCCATGAAACACAAAATTACACTTATCTTCACAGGCTTTGTCATAAATCAACAAAGTTTCCTCGCCAAGAAGCAAACCTTACTTCAGCCTGAATTCCTATTGATACAGTAAATGTTTACATGCTTAATTGGAGATGCCTGTGGGTTAGAATTGAGAAAAGCTGGAGTTACATTTCTGGCTTTGCTTCAAACAACTATTGGGATCTTCACCAAGACAAGTAACCATTCTGGACCATAGGCTCTGTTCTAATTGAAATCAAGTCAAGCTTGAATAGGAGACCCTTCTCCTACCCCCTTGAAAGCCTCCGAAGTGGAGTCAAGTTCCATTCTAATGACTTGGGCCAGGAGGCCTTGCCTTAGGTAGGAAGGAGGTTAAGTTCAGTTACTCGAAGCTTCTCTACTCAGAGAAGCTCTGTACTAAGCACTTTGCACACATAATTTCACATAATTCTCACATTAACAAAGCAAAAGAGTTTTATTGGCTCCACTTTAAGTAAAATAAATGGCTGACAGATGTTAATTATGCTCATGGACAGACTTCTTGTAAATAGAACAAAAACTTCCGTCTGGGCTTCCCTGGTAGTCCATTGGTTAGAATCTGCCTTGAAAAGGAGGGGAGACGGGTCTGACCCCTGGTGTGGCAAGATCCCACATGCTGCGGAGCAGCTAAGCCTGTGTGTCACGACTGCTACGCCGCTGCTCTGGAGCTGGGAGCTGCAACCACTGAGCCCACATGCCACAGATACTGGAGCCTGTGCACCCTGCAGCTCGTGCTCCACAACAAGAGAAGACGCCACAATGAAAAGCCCACACACCACAACCGGAGAAAGGCCCCGTGCAGCAGCAAAGACCCAGCACAGCCAAAACCTAAAACTAAATACAGAAAGTTTACAAAAGACACTTGAAGCCAGACCTGAATGTGAGACCTAGCAGACTCTGGTCTTTCCATGACACGCTGTGTCTCACCGAGGGCTTCTCTGATACTAACATGTTTCACCAAAGGCTCCTGAACCTGTGATGCTCAGAGTCCCCACCTAGGTCTTGAATTTTTCTGCCTGGCCTTCTGGCCTAAAATCCCATTCTGCTTGGGTTACTGTCAACTTGCCTGCATTCACTCCCTTCTTCTCAGCACTGCTAAGTGTCTTATATTTCATCTCTGACTTACAGGACTTCCTGACACCACCATTCATAAAGCCAAACCACTGGTCTTGGCCTTCAAGGGCAAGTCCAGAGCCATCTCCACCCCAACCCTGGACTATTTCGGCCGCATCACTGCTTGTGCCCCAGCTTATCAAGGCTACTTTCTCTGTCCATGGGAACAGGGTTTCCAAATGCTGGAAGGGTCTCACAGCCTTTCTGGGGAAAGTAAGTCTTCATGTTATAAGAGACACGCAGGCCCAAAGCAAATTACACGTGGAAATTCAGCCTAGAGAATTTTAGTGAAGTGAAGTCACTCAGTCGTGTCCGACTCTTTGTGACCCCGTGGACTGTAGCCCACTCAGGCTCCTCTGTCCATGGGATTCTCCAGGCAAGAATACTGGAGTGGGTTGGAATTCTAAGCAGAATTATTACCAAACTTTTCAGGATGTATGGATTAAACCACAATGAATTAATTAGAGGAGGGTTGATGGGGTCTATCTATGAAGACTTTGGGCTTCCCTGGAGGCTCAGTGGTAAAGAACCCCCCGCCAATGCAGGAGATGCAAGTTTGATCTCTGGGTTGGGAAGATCCCCTGGGAAAGGAAATGGCAACCCACTCCAGTATTCTTGCCTGGGAAATCCCATGGACAGAGGAGCCTGATGGGCTATAGTCCACAGAGTCACAAAGAGTCAGACATAACTTAGCGACTAAATAACAACATATATATATATGCGTGCATGCCCAGTTGTTTTGTATTATACATATGAATGTACACACACACACATGCATATATATAATATAAATATTTAGTGTATGAAGTCCATACAGACAATGGGCTACTGTAAGCCAGATCTTGAGGGTGGGGGAAAAACCTCTCCAGACTGAGTGGACCCCAGATGGAAGTCATGCAGACAGCTCACTCCAATCAAGCATCCTGTTTTTCACCACTTTCTGAAAACTGATCTTGCTAAGGTTCCCAGTGATACTGCTTCTACTCCAGTGGAATCCTTTAAGGCCTCATTGTTCTCTACCTGACAGCAGCATCTAGCACAATTCATGTCTCCTTAAAACATGCTCCTTCCCGACTTGCAGCCAGGCTCATGTTCTTGAGCCCCGCTAATCCCCGCTGCACCATATGCCATCTCTAGCTTTCTCCTCTGCCCACAGGAGTCAGTGCCACAGTGATCTTACCCCATCCGCAGGCTTTCAGTACCATCTAAATGCTGATGACACTCAAGATCATGTCTTCAGTCTTGACCTCTTCTCTGAACTCCAGACCAACAGATCCCAGCGCCTTCACTGTAGTGAAGACAATGTGTATATGCTTTCCATACTCAACTTGGTACTCAGCCTGTACCCTACTATAGGCACACCACCACAGGCAAGTCCTTGATGTGGGCATTGAAAGTGAAGTTGCTCAGTCGTGTCTGACTCTTTGCAACCCCATGGACTGTAGCCTACCAGGCTCCTCTGTCCATGGGATTTTCCAGGCAATAGTACTGGAATGGTTGCCATTTTATTCTCCAGAGGATCTTCCTGACCCAGGGATCAAACTCAGGTCTCCCGTATTGTAGACAGATGCTTTACCGTCTGAGCCACCATGGTGGGGGCTATAAAGATCTCTTCCCGTAAAGACCTTCTACTTAGTGGAGAGAGGAGACTTAGGTTAAGCAGAGTCACTGATTACTCAAGCCAACTGAAATGAGCCCTGGGAGCAGAGAGGCAGAGATATTGAGCATTAATCAGCTTGTGTTGGAACCCAGAAGGTATATTCTGGGCAGCTGTCACTTATCTTGGCCTTAAAAAGCAGAAGTGATAGGAAGATGAGGAGGAGTCTGAGAAATGGAATGTACTGATTTATGAGACCTACCAGGTAAGTACAGAGTGGATCTCCAGCCCAGGCCACAGGGAAGAGTCACTCATGGTGTTCAATACCAGCTTAACAGGCAGAAAATATTATTCTAATTAAAACATTAGCTACACCCTGTAAGTTTTAATGTGTTATATTTTCATTACTCTTCTTTTCAAGACATTTTGAAATTTCAGGGTGATTTTCTTAGTGAAGAATTAAGTTTCTAAATATTTTTATGATTGATATGGAATTAAATTGCCCTCCACTCATAAAACTTGGCCTGTTTGTAATTGATTCTATGAAATTGCCTGAGAATTTTTCTTTTCTGATCTACAGTATGGTTAGATTTTGCAAGCCTATTTGTTGGGGGTGGAGTTCTATATATATATCAATCAGACATATTTGTTGAAATCACCCACAATATAAATTGATCCATGTCTCCTAATAATTCTATCTATTTCTCTCTATTGGTAGACACGGTAATAAGTAATAGTTATATTTAGGTACCGAATATAAAGAGGTAGCCCTCTTTATCCATATTAATAATTCATTTAAATTTTCTCTCATCTGATATTGATATTATAACTCAAGTTTATTCTTGGTTTATATTTTCAGCCTTTCTCTGAGGGTCACCTTAAGTATATGTCTTGTTAACAGGATAAAACTCAATTTCCCTTTATCAATCTGATACTTACACTCAAAGTATATAACTTTAATCCGATTACATTTATTGGTATTACTTTTATATATATACACACACTCATTTTAGCCAACTTATTTTATGCCCACCTCTTTTTTTTTTTCCTTTTCTTTGCTGCTTTTTTACATCTACTTTCTGGATTCTGCTTCGATTGATGAAATTTAATATATTCTGCTCTTTTCAGTCTCAGTTTCAAAATTATAGATTTTTATGTCTGTGTTTTAGTTATCTCAGTACTATAAATCTTCTAAACAAAATTTAATTATTCACAATATATCCCCTACAAAGATGACAGGAAATTTCACATATTTTAAATACCCTTTAAGTACTGTCTCCCTTCTTGTTATTGCTATCTAGGGTTTATTTTTACCACGTTAAACAATAAATTATTTTTTGTGACCAATGCTTGTCATAGTTTTCTTATCAAATGTATCAGTTTCTATGATCACCATCATTTCTCCTACCCCATGCCTCCAATCTCTTGGTTACCATTCTTACTGCAGTAGACTTGTTAACTGTCCTCTTTCTGAGGGTCTTATTGGAAAATTCTCCTCATCTTTCATGATTTAAAAATCTGCATGTTGTTCATCCTCTTTTAAAACATTGTGTCTTGTTGCTGATCAGTTTCCTTCAGTCTAATTGTTGTCGTTTTGAAAGTTATCTGTTGTTTTCCTTTGGCTATTTTTTAAAAGTTCTCTTTATCCTGTTGTTCTGCTGTATGAAGATGGTGTTTCTAGGTGTTGATTTATTTTTGTTTCTCCTTTTTTTGTATTTAGAATGCATTTTTTTAAAGATTCAAGTCTTTCTCCTGTTCTTCAAACTCCTAACCTATTATTTCTTCAAATATTATTTCTCCACCATTATTTCCACTCTCTCCTTGAAGTTCTTTAGATGAATGCTGGAGTCCCTCAGCATGTGCTGTGTGTCTCTACCTAATCTTTAATGGGGATATGTTATCTCTTTCTCAGTACTTTGTACTGAGTGAATTTCTTCAAACTCATAACTCTCTCCATCTGTCTCTAGGATTGAATTAGTCCTATTCACTTGTTTTGAATGAACTATATGTCCTTCATGTACAAGATTTCTAATTAGTTATTTTTCACACCTCCCTATTCTTGTTTCGTGTCTGCCTCTTCTTATTTCATGTGTTCTTGTTCTCATCTGGGATTATTCCTTCATTTATCACTTTATGCATGCTGAATATAGTAAGTTTAAAATCAACAAGATATTTTTATATATTTGATATGCTTTAAGTGAATCTGTAGTTGTTGCTTAGTCACTAAGTCATGTCTGACTCTTTCGTGACCCCATGGGCTGTAGCCTGCCAGGCTCCTCTGTCCTTCAGTACCTCCTGGAGTTTGCTCAGATTCGTGTCCATTGAATCACTGATTCTATCGAGCCATCTCATTATCTGACGCCCCCTTCTCCTTTTGCCTTCAATCTTTCCCAGCATCAGAGTCTTTTCTAGTGAGTCATCTCTTTGCATCAAGTGGCCAAAATATTGGAGCTTCAGCTTCATTATCAGTCTTTCCAATGAATATTCAGGACTAATTTCCTTTAGGGTTGACTGGTTTGATCTCTTTGTGATCCAAGGGACTCTCAAGAGTTTTCTCCAGCATCACAATTCAAAAGCATCAATTCTTCAGCACAAAAGGCACATAGTCACACATATATATACTTTTTGTGTACATAATTTCAGGCTCTCACAGATGAAAGAAATCCAACCATGGGCCCCATTGATCTGAAATATCCAGCGTAAGGACCTTTAGATCTATGAGAGTGTAACAGAGGAATCAGAAATGAGGAGTCATGAGACTTAAGAACATATTTCCCCTTCATTGATCCTCCTCCATATGATGGGCTTCCCTGGTGGTGCAGAGGTTAAAGCGTCTGCCTCCAATGTGGGAGACCTGGGTTCGATCCCTGGGTCGGGAAGATCCCCTGGAGAAGGAAATGGCAACCCACTCCAGTATTCTTGCCTGGAGAATCCCATGGATGGAGGAGCTTGGTGGGCTACAGTCCTGGGTCGTATAAAAACAAAGTTATCAGTAGAGTGTAACAGAGGAATCAGAAATGAGGAGTCATGAGACTTAAGAACATATTTCCCCTTCATTGATCCTCCTCCATATGATGGGCTTCCCTGGTGGTGCAGAGGTTAAAGCGTCTGCCTCCAATGTGGGAGACCTGGGTTCGATCCCTGGGTCGGGAAGATCCCCTGGAGAAGGAAATGGCAACCCACTCCAGTATTCTTGCCTGGAGAATCCCATGGATGGAGGAGCTTGGTGGGCTACAGTCCATGGGTCGTATAAAAACGAAGTTATCAGTGTGGGGATGCTTCAGAAAATGCCACCAGGGGGCGTAAGCATCAGTTGTATGCTATGAGCCTTAAACCAACATGGTTCTCACACAAAAAAATGCTTTGTTAGAATTAATCTCAAAAATATACAAGCAGCTTATGCAGCTCAATCCCAGAGCAATAAACGACCCAATCAAAAAATGGGCCAAAGAACTAAACAGATATTTCTCCAAAGAAGACATACAGATGGCTAACAAACACATGAAAAGATGCTCAACATCACTCATTATCAGAGAAATGCACAAATGAGGTACCATCTCACCCCGGTCAGAATGGCTGCCATCAAAAAGTCTACAACCAATAAATGCTGGAGAGGGTGTGGAGAAATGAGAAGCCTCTTACACTGTTGGTGGGAATGCAAACTAATATAGCCACTATGGAGAACACTGTGGAGATTTATTTTAAAACTGGAAATAGAACTGCCATACGACCCAGAAATCCCACTGCTGGGCATCCACACGAGGAAAGCAGAATTGAAAGAGACACATGTACTCCAGTGTTCATAGCAGCACTGTTTATAACAGCCAGGACGTGGGAGCAACCTAGTTGTCCATCGGCAGATGAATAGCTAAGAAAGCCTTTGTACATATACACAATGGAATATTACTCAGCCATTGAAAAGAATGCATTTGAATCAGTTCTGATGAGGTGGATGAAACTGGAGCTGATTATACAGAGTGAAGTAAGTCAGGAAGAAAAACACCAATATATTATATTAACACATATATATGGAATTTAGAAAGACTGTAATGATGACCCTATATGCAAGACAGCAAAAGAGATACAGATGTATAGAACAGACTTTTGGACTCTGTTGGAGAAGCCGAGAGTGGGACAATTTGAGAGAATAGCTAGCATTGAAACATGTATATTACCATATGTGAAACAGATCACCAGTCCAGGTTCAATGCATGAGACAGGGCACTCAGGGCCAGTGCACTGGGATGACCCTGAGGGATGGGATGGGGAGGAGATGGGAGGGGGGTTCAGGATGGGGACACATGTACACCCATGGCTGATTCATATGAATATGGCAAAAACCACTACAATATTGTGAAGTAATTAGCCTCCAATTAAAATAAATAAATTCAGAAGAAAAAAATGCTCTGTTGAGTACCCATTCAGGGTACTCTGTTTCGGGACCATGCTTCATACCATGTATTTTGTCCAGTTTAGGAAATAAAATGAGGCTTCCCAGGTGGTACAGCAGTGAAGAATCTGCCTGCCAGGGCAGGAGCTGCAGGAGCTGCAGGTTCAGCCCCTGGGTTGGGAAGATACCCTGGAGAGGGAAATGGCAACTCGCTACAGTATTCTTGCCAGGAGAATACCATGGACAGAGGAGACTGGTTGGCTAGAGTTCACAGGGTCACAGAGAGTTAGACAAAAATGAGCAACGAAGCACACACGAAGGAAATAAGACAACTTATTCACTTCCCCCAGAAGACTTCTGAGTCTTGCAATAATATTAGTCTCTCTTTGTCCTCATGGAGTATGCTAGCATTTATACTTATACCATAACAGAGGCTGTCAAAAGGACATAAGGAATGGTCTAATATGCCACAAAATCAAGGCAGTCAGTTCAGTTCAGTCGCTCAGTCTTGTCCGACACTTCGCAACCCCATGAATCGCAGCACGCCAGGCCTCCCTGTCCATCACCAACTCCCGGAGTTCACTCAGACTCACGTCCATTGAGTCTGTGATGCCATCCAGCCATCTCATCCTCGGTCGTCCCCTTCTCCTCCTGACCCCAATCCCTCCCAGCATCAGGGTCTTTTCCAATGAGTCAACTCTTCGCATGAGGTGGCCAAAGTACTGGAGCTTCAGTTTTAGCATCATTCCTTCCAAAGAAATCCCAGGGTTGATCTCCTTCAGAATGAACTGGTTGGATCTCCTTGCAGTCCAAGGGACTCTCAAGAGTCTTCTCCAACACCACAGTTCAAAAGTATCAATTCTTCGGCGCTCAGCCTTCTTCACTGTCCAACTCTCACATCCATACATGACCACAGGAGAAACCATAGCCTTGACTAGACGGACCTTAGTCGGCAAAGTAATGTCTCTGCTTTTGAATATACGATCTAGGTTGGTCATAACTTTTCTTCCAAGGAGTAAGCGCCTTTTAATTTCATGGCTGCAGTCACCATCTGCAGTGATTTTGGAGCCCAAAAAAACAAAGTCTGACACTGTTTCTACTGTTTCCCCATCTATTTCCCATGAAGTGATNCTCAGCCTTCTTCACAGTCCAACTCTCACATCCATACATGACCACAGGAAAAACCATAGCCTTGACTAGACGGACCTTAGTCGGCAAAGTAATGTCTCTGCTTTTGAATATACTATCTAGGTTGGTCATAACTTTTCTTCCAAGGAGTAAGCGCCTTTTAATTTCATGGCTGCAGTCACCATCTGCAGTGATTTTGGAGCCCAAAAAAACAAAGTCTGACACTGTTTCTACTGTTTCCCCATCTATTTCCCATGAAGTGATGGGGCCAGATGCCATGATCTTCGTTTTCTGAATGTTGAGCTTTAAGCCAACTTTTTCACTCTCCTCTTTCACTTTCAACAAGAGGCTTTTTAGCTCCTCTTCACTTTCTGCCATAAGGGTCGTGTCATCTGCATATCTGAGGTTATTGATATTTCTCCCAACAATCTCGATTCCAGCTTGTGTTTCTTCCAGCCCAGTGTTTCTCATGATGTACTCTGCATATAAGTTAAATAAGCAGGGTGACAATATACAGCCTTGACGTACTCCTTTTCCTATTTGGAACCAGTCTGTTGTTCCATGTCCAGTTCTAACTGTTGCTTCCTGACCTGTATACAGATTTCTCAAGAGGCAGATCAGGTGGTCTGGTATTCCCATCTCTTTCAGAATTTTCCACAGTTTATTGTGATCCACACAGTCAAAGGCTTTGACATAGTCAATAAAGCAGAAATAGACGTTTTTCTGGAACTCTCTTGCTTTTTCCATGATCCAGCAGATGTTGGCAATTTGATCTCTGGTTCCTCTGCTTTTTCTAAAACCAGCTTGAACATCAGGGAGTTCACGGTTCACATATTGCTGAAGTCTGGCTTGGAGAATTTTGAGCATTACTTTACTAGCATGTGAAATGAGTGCAATTGTGCAGTAGTTTGAGCATTCTTTGGCATTGCCTTTCTTTGGAATTGGAATGAAAACTGACCTTTTCAAGGCAGTCAGTGTAGTAATATTAATAGATTCTATAGAACAGCCTTGGGATAAAGTTTTGAACCTGATTCTAGCCCCTTGGAAGACACATTCTGAATCTAGATAGATTTCTAAGCACAGTCCATACAGCCTGGATGTCCCCAGAGAACATGAGCCACGTTTAGGATAGTAACACTTAATTGTTAGAACAGAAACAATCGAGTAGCCAAGCCTCACCTTATTTTACAGATGGATGAGACAGTAGACATTTTCCCCTGAGACTGTATAATTAGTTTCTGACAGAATTGGCACTGCACCTCTCAGAAGAATTTATTCTAGGATTTGGGAACTAGACATTTCATGTATACTTCTGGCAGAGTTTGGAGAATGTGAGGAAACATGGTTTGCAACATTATTCTAAGAGAGTATTTGTTCAGTCGTGTCTGACTCTTTGCGACCCCATGGACTATAGCCCACCAGGCTTCTCCCTCCATGGGATTCTTCAGGCAAGAGGACTGGAGTGGGTTGCCATTTCCTTCTCCAGGGGATCTTCCTGACCCAGGGATCAAACCCGGGTCTCCCGCATTCCAGGCAGACGCTTTAGCCTCTGAGCCACCAGGGAAGAGAGTAGTCCTAAGAAGAACTGGAAAGATGTCCATAAGGGAAGGACTATGCTAGGAAAGACACAAAGCAAATTGAACAACTGAATGTGGTGTCAGCGCTGTAAAGTGATTAAAAGCATGGATCCAGGCCGCCTGCCACACTTGAGTTTCCTGGCTCCACTGCTTGCCAGCAATTCATTCTCACTTGTCTGTGCCTTAGTTTCCCCATCTGTAAAATGGGTATAAAAATCAGATGGTCATCATAGGGTTGTTACCACCATTGAATGTATGAATATTTAAAGATCCCTTGAAATGTCATCTGACCCAGACATACAAGTATTTGTTAAGCACTTATTTGTCTCACTCCACCCTTAAACAACTTCTAGTGCATTAACTGGAAAGGACAGGTCTCAGACATAACGTCAGAATCCTCAGGTCTTCCTAAATTTATGAAGTGGGGCTGGATGAAGAAAATGGAGGAGGCCTGTATCCCTGCCATGGTGAGATAAATTTCTTGAGAAGAACTAGAGAGAAAACCTGAAAGCAACACATTAAATCAAGAACTTGAGCAACTTTACAGAAATAATTGCTGCCAGGCTAGGGGACACAAAAGGCTGGAGGAATATAAGGTGACTTTGTTCACAATGAGCAAGGAATCCGCTCAGCTTTGATTCAAGCTTCTCTAGGGGAAGAAAAACGTTTTTTTTCTTAAATTATGAAAAGGCACTACAATCAGAGTCTCCCATTATCACAGGGATAAAATATCAATTTTGTCAGGATAAAACGAAGCACAGATTGGCCCTGATAGGGAAAATTAAATTCCTGGCCTCCACTTGATTTGATATTTATCACTCCTTTACTCCAGAAACGTTCTGTCACAAAACATTTTAAAAAATTTATTCATCACACACCAAACAAACTTAAAGGCTCTTGGAAAGCAGAACTGACAAATAACAGGTGTGACTGAGAGAAAATCAAAGGGTGGAATGAGAAAAGGGATAAAGGAAAAAAAAATAAAAAATATAATAATCTCAGGGAGTCCTGCAAAGAGAAAAATGGGTGTAGAGAGAAACTGCACAGATGAGTTTCACATGTGAGAGGCAAAACTTCCATCACCCTCTCTCTGAAACAAGGCTACCCAATGGTTACTTTCAATTCCCTCTTGCAGACAGTTGCTGAGACAACCACATCCTTCCACCCCAGATTGCGCAGATCGACCACAAGCACAATACCATCATCACACTCTCCTTCCCAGCTTTCCCCCCTCAAGGGTGTCAGAATTCAGGGAACTCAAAATCGGTCCCCAAAATGAACTCCCGTCAAAAAGTTCAGACCATTAGATGTCAACTAGAATAGCTTGGATGAATCTCTTCCATCTGTTCTAAGAAATCAGAATCAGGCTCTTAATTCTAATTAATGAACTTTTTCCATCCATTTGGACAGTGACACGGCTCTTGTTTCAGGTATTATCACTTGTCTTTTGTAGAAATGAGACTTTACTTTCTTCCACTTAGAAGGGAAGCTCCTGAAGTGTAAATAAATCAATGCTATATATATATATATATATAAATCAAATGAGGCTACTTCAGGTTATCTAGCACTAGAACTGAGAGTACTAATCATAAAAGCATGAAAGGGGCCACTGTGCTGAATTAGGACAAGCTCCTACATCGAGTTAATGTGCTACAAGTCAATTCAATTTAAGTAAAGACACTGTGGCCTTCCCAGGTGGCTCAGCGGTAAAGACTCTGCCTGCCAATGCAGGAGACACAGAAGACTCCGACTTGATCCCTAGTTTGGGAAGATCCCCTGGAGTAGGAAATGGCAACCCATTCCAGTATTCATGCCTGGAAAATCCCATGTACACAGGAACCCCATAGGCTACAGTTCATGAGGTCCCAAAGGGTCCATATGACTGAGCATACACTCACGATACTATGTTATAGAGAAGGTGTGCTCTGTTATATAACTTAAAGAATAAAAAAGGTGGCGGACAAATGGTCCCTGTCTGTAAGGAGATGATAAATATCAGAACTAAGCAGCTAGGGATACGCATTGCTATAAAAAAAGTTTAAAGAAGTTATACATAAAAGTACAAAATAAATAATGTGTGATTTCAAGTAAGGAGCAGGAATCAGTAGAATCCTTAGGAGAATAAATAGTTTCTAAAATAAAATATGTAGAAAATCATTCCAATCAGAATGAGATAGGGAAGATGCATTAAGATTTCAGATTAAAGTTGCATATGGTATATGTATCATGCATGCTAAGTTGATTCAGTCATGCCCAGCTCTTTGTGACCCCATGGACTGTAGCTGGTCAGGCTCCTCTGTCCATGGGATTCTCCAGGCAAGAACACTGGAGTGGGTTTCCATGCCCTCCTCTGGGGGCTCCTCCCAACCCAGGGATAAAACCTATTCTCTTATGTCTCCTGCATTTGCAGGCAGGTTTTTTTTTTAATCACATTCCACCTGGGAAGCCTAGTATATGTAGAGGACAAGCCAATAGGACCTCAGAATGGTTAAAGCTTCTAAAGCTTCTTTGAGCTCCTAGACTCAAAGTCTTACCAACTGTGAACATGGGCAAATTACTTAAATTGTGAGTACCTACTTCATAGGGTTATTAAAGTCACTTAACACAATGCCTAACCCAGAGTAAACATTTATCTGTATTAGCTATTTTATGGCTAAGATACATAGAGTTGGCTCTAATATCATGGAGAAACTCAAATTTCAAACTGTTATGAAGTCTGTCACTGAGAAAAAGTCAACAGTGGGGTTTGAAGAGAAAGATAATTTCTGAGTATGTAGGTTTTAACTGGAGATCATGGAGACTGTAGGTGTGGGATGAGTTAAGAAGCTCTAAAGGTTCAGATGAAAAGGAATAAGCGCCACATGAAAGCAGGGGCAGTGGGAACAGAAAGGGGGAGGCTCACTTGAACAGAATCTTGAGTAGGATATATAGACTAGGCGCTGATTGTGGAGTATAGGGAAGGATAGTCAACTCTGATTACAAAATTGTGGGCCTGAGTAGCTTGGATAATGGTGGTATCACAGTCAAGGAATGAGTGTGAGGAGCTAATGGGATGGGGGAGGTTACCAATCTGATTTTCACCATGCTGCCTCTGGGGTACATAGAAGAACCAGGGGGAGCTTAAGTTAACAGATTTGAGGGCCATTTGCGTGCAGGGCTATGGCTGACCCTAAGTAAGACTATGATACAACTGAGGGGAAAAATACAGAGGGAATAATGGGAGAAGACTGCTCCCTGGGGAGTCCTGGGACAGGGTAGCAATAGTAGAAAGGGAATTAGCACGAGACTGCACAGAAGTCAAGAGAAGAGAGGGCTTCCAGGAGGTGAGGGACTGTGTCCAGGGCCACAGGGTCATGGAGAAATCAGAAGGACAAAGTTAGGGAAGATGCTTCCACATCTGGCAATTAGGATGTCCAGGGCAGAGAGCTGTTCATGATTTTCTTAATTTTTAAAAAGCAAGAAGTCAAAAAAGAACATTAGAACAAAGAGGTCCATGCCCATCAGTAAGCAGAGTGATGAGATAAGTGTCGTATATCAAGAGTCTATGGAGCGAGCATGAATCAGCACCAAGTGCAGACAAAGTCTTGCTTCATGAAAAGTTTCAGAACGGAAATGTGAGGGGTACGGAAAGTCAATACCGTTTTAGGGTAAAGAAGAATGAGGTATATATAAAAAAGAAAGTGCCACTGGGGAAGAAGATACACAACTGAAATAGAGAGAGGGGTAATTTTGATAAGTACACTGAGAAGGAAATGGGAGAAAACAAGGCTGAGCCCAGAAAGGTGAGGTAGTCTCTGCTGAACCCACAGAAGTTTGGATGAAGAGTAGACATCAAGACCAAATTTAAGTGGAATAAAATCTTTAAAAATTGTGAATCACTGTGTTGTACACCTGAAATCATAAAATACTGTACATCAACTGTACCTCAATGAAAATAAAAATAACAATTTAGGAATATATATTTAAAAGTATGGCACTTCCCAGGTGGTCCAGGGTTGAAGACTTCACCTTCCAATGTAGGAGGGACAGATCTGATCCCTGGATGGAGAGCTAAGCTCCCATGTGTCTTTGAGGCCAAAACATTAAAAAGAAGCAATATAGCAACAAATTCAGTGGAGACTTTTAAAAATAAGCCACATCAAAAAATCTTTTAAAAACTTAAAATTAAAAAAAATAAAAATTTTTAATAAAAAAAATTAAAATAAAATTTGAAAAATAGAGAAAGGGAAGTAAAAAGCTCAGGTAGGGTCATTTTAATTTTGATGGAAGCAATGAAGTTCAAGATTTGAACTATCAAGTCTTTACTTATTACCTTAAGAGGCAGAGAACTCATTATCACATAAAACAGTTAATTCTGTTTTTGAACAGTTCAAATTGAAAGGAACTTCTTCCTTTCATGGGCTGAAATCTGTTTTCTTGTAACTATTACATCACACTCCTGCATCTGCCCTCTGGGACTGTAGGAGTTTAGATACATCCCCCTTTTACATGACTCCTTGACAAATATCTGAAGATAACAAACATGCCCCAACTGAGTTACTCGGTTCTAGCTAAAATATTTCCTGAGTTCTCAAATGTTCTCTCAGCCATGATTAAGCTCTGCATGGATAGTTTCTTGTTTGCAGAGAAACAAGAAACACGTTATCCTCAGGGAATGCCAGAGTAGAAATACAGTTTTAGTAATCAAGAAAAATTAAGACTATTTGGATGAGTTTGTGTGGATGCTGCAGTGTGGAAAAAGTGAAGAGTTAATCGCTTGGTTGTGTCTGACTCTTTGCAACCCCATGAACTGTAGCCTACCAGGCTCCTCTGTCCATGGAATTCTCAAGGCAAGAATACTGGACTGCACTTAGGTTTCCTGCATTGCAGGCAGATTCTTTACCATCTGAGCCACCAGGGAAGCCCAGATGCCAGTGTGTGATGCTGGGCAAATGGTGCCCATCTGTGACTCAGCTGCATCAAATGTAAAGTGAGAATCTATTCCACCTTCAGTTCAGTTCAGTTCAGTCGCTCAGTCGTGTCCGACTCTTTGCGACCCCATGAATCGCAGCACGCCAGGCCTCCCTGTCCATCACCAGCTCCCAGAGTTCACTCAGACTCACATCCATCGAGTCCGTGATGCCATCCAGCCATCTCATCCTCGGTCGTCCCCTTCTCCTCCTGCCCCCAATCCCTCCCAGCATCAGGGTCTTTTCCAATGAGTCAACTCTTCACATGAGGTGGCCAAAGTACCGGAGGTTCAGCTTCAGCATCACTCCTTCCAAAGAAATCCCAGGGCTGATCTCCTTCAGAATGGACTGGTTGGATCTCCTTGCAGTCCAAGGGACTCCCAAGAGTCTTCTCCAACACCACAGTTCAAAAGCATCAATTCTTCAGCGCTCAGCTCTCTGTTATTCTCCACAAAAAGGATGCAAAACCAGATGCCAGCAAGATCACAAAAGGAACAGCTCCTTAAGGGACCCGGGGCAAAGTCAGCCCTCACTCCTGCTCCAGCTGAAAGCCTTGCGCAGGAGAACTGTAGCCCTAACTCTCACATCCTGCCGGTGAAACTCCCAGAGGAAAATGTCTCTGCAGGGGCTTCCCTGGTGGTCTAGTGGTTAAGAATCTGCTTGCCAATGCAGGGGACACAGGTTCGATTCCTGGTCTGGGAAGATCTTACATGCTACAGAGAAACTAAGCCCCTGCATCCCAACTACCGACCCAACACTCTAGAGATCTCAAGCTGCAACTACTGAGAAACCACCTGGAGAAACCACGAAGCCCGCACACGCAATTTGGGAATACCCACCTCTTGTTGCAACTGGAGAAAGCCCTTGAGCAGCAAGGAAGACCCAATGCAGCCAAAAATAAACAAATCTTGTTTTAAAAAAGTCTCTGCAGATCATCAAAATCATAGGATGTAGTATAGCATCTCTGCTGAGTCCATCTAATTCACCCTGCGAGGAAAAAACCTGCCTGCCAATGCAGGAGACATAAGAAATGGGGATTCAATCCTTGGGTCAGGAAGATCCCCTGGAGGAGGAAATGGCAACCTGCTCCAGTATTTTTGCCTGGAGAACCCCATGGACAGAGGAGCTTGACAGGCTACATGTAGCTCATAGGGCCACACAGAGTTGGACACGACTGAAGCAACTTAGCATGCATGAAATAACTTGGGTTCAGCTTTTTAGTTCCACCTATCTTTCAGCCTACAACCAGCAACTTGGCCTTTTGTTGGTAATCACCTTCAAAAACTCAACAGCTACCTTTACTATTTCTAAAGACATAAACCCAAGTTTTGGAAATTAATTGATCTTCCAGGAAGGTATGTAACTCCCTAAACTGATGTATATTTTTTTCTTTATCACTATTGCCTAAGAAAAACATGCTTGGTCTGTTTCCCTATATATAAATATACATGGTTTTTCCTAAGTTATTCTATCGCAGCCCCTCTCTGGGTTAACTCTAAAAACATTCTGCTTTAATCTCTTTGGTTTTATTCCCAGTCTCTAAATTTTTCACTCCCTTTCCTTTCTCCCTTCCCAGTCTCACCAAACATCCTCTCCCTCTGCTATTGTTCTTCCTGTCAATCCAGCTCTTGCTTATCATAAATTAGCATTTTTCAGTATCCACATTTAGATTTAAAACACAGAGGACAGTTCTGTTGACTGTGTAAAAAGTGCACACAAACCGCCCAGAGAAAGCTGTCCATCCAGGCTGGTGCTGAAGAGAGACAGGCAAGCAGAGGGCTTGCTCTAGGGAGCATTCCATTAAATTCTTGCGATCTGGGTGTTTGAGCAGAACGAAACAGAGATGTTCTTCTTTGCATAAACTTAGTGAGTTTGCAAAACACAGGGAATCACAACTAAAGGGATCCTGCGAGAGATGTCAGTCTGAGAAAAGTGCAGATTCAGTGTTGACAAAAATCAAATCTCCCCATCGTCCCTCACCAGCTCTGCCCCGGTCCACAGGAAGTGAAGACTTATATGTTTCAGCAAGGCTATTCTTAACACCTTAGAAAACTGTTTTGGAAATGAGAGCTCTATATCTGTGTACATATAGTAGGCACATACCCTAGACGCACAGACCCACACACATACATGTATATTGGTTGGAGAAGTTATCAAATTTGGCAAAAGTATTGGGGAAGCCTGGAGCTGAGTTTGAATTTCTGACAATCTTTGTGAATCGGCAACTCTTAAAAGCAGAGTGTACAATAATCTCACTCGTGGAGTCTCTCTCTTTAATCACTGAAGAAGTTAAAAATAGTTGCACGCATATATACGGAATCTAGAAAACTGAACTGATGAGCCTGTTTGCAGGGAAGGAACGGAGACTCAGCTGTAGTGAATGGCCTGGCGGACACAGTGGGGGAAGGAGAATGTGGGACAAATGAAGAAACCAGCATCACCATATACACACTGTCGGGTGTGGGACGGATGGCTGGTGAGAAGTTGCCTGATAGCGCAGGAAGCCCAGTCTGATGCACTGTGATGACTCAGATGGGTGGGGGGGGGGGGGNTTGCAGGGAAGGAACGGAGACTCAGCTGTAGTGAATGGCCTGGCGGACACAGTGGGGGAAGGAGAATGTGGGACAAATGAAGAAACCAGCATCACCATATACACACTGTCGGGTGTGGGACGGATGGCTGGTGAGAAGTTGCCTGATAGCGCAGGAAGCCCAGTCTGATGCACTGTGATGACTCAGATGGGTGGGGGGGGGGGGGAGGAGAACGAGGGAGGGAGGAGATGCATGTATAATTGTGACTGATATGCACTGTCGTGTGGCAGAAACCCGGAAGGTCAGGAAGACATCTTGGAGAAAGGCATGGCAACCTACTCCAGTATTCTTGCCTCGAGAATTCCACGGACAGAGGAGTCTAGTGGGCTACGGTCCATGGGGTCACAAAGAGTCAGATATAACTGAGCGACTAACACTCGTTCTTCACAGCAGAAACTAACAACATTGTAAAAAAAAATTCTTTTAAATTTAAGTAAAAACAAAACCAAAAAAAAGTTGCATGCAACACTCTCCCTCAGTGGTCGGTGCCAGAAGCATTGACCATAAGGCTGCATATTCCCATGAAATCGACTCATTTCAGGATGCTGCATAGTATGTGGTACTTTTGCTCAGATATGTGTGTGTTCACACATTAAAATAATGATGCATATATCTATGGAAAGACAGATATGAGAATATACTACTTTTCTTTTTTGACCATAACAAATTACAACAAACTTAGAGGTTTCAAGCAAAACCAATTACTCTTACAGTTCCACAGGTTATAAACTCAGCAAAACCTCACCAGGCAGGGGACTGACCTAAATAGGAAGGAAATCCAAAAAACAGAGCAGATATATATGTACCTATAGCCAAAGTCTTTGACTGTGTGGATCACAATAAACTGTGGAAAATTCTGGAAGAGATGGGAATACCAGACCACCTGATCTGCCTCTTGAGAAACCTATATGCAGGTCAGGAAGCAACAGTTAGAACTGGACATGGAACAACAGACTGATTCCAAATAGGAAAACGAATACATCAAGGCTGTACATTGCCACCCTGCTTATTCAACTTATATGCAGAGTCCATCATGAGAAACGCTGGGCTGGAAGAAGCACAAGCTGGAATCAAGATGGCCGGGAGAAATGTCAATAACCTCAGATATGCAGATGACACCACCCTTGCGGCAGAAAGTGAGAGGAACTAAAAAGCTTCTTGATGAAAGTGAAAGAGGAGAGTGAAAAAGTTGGCTTATAGCTCAACATTCAGAAAATGAAGATCATGGCATCTGGGCCCATCACTTCACGGGAAATAGATGGGGAAACAGTGGAAACAGTGTCAGACTTTATTTGGGGGGGCTCCAAAGTCACTGCAGATGGCAATTGCAGCCATGAAATTAAAAGACGCATACCCCTTGGAAGGAAAGTTATGACAACCCAAATAGCATATTCAAAAGCAGAGACATTACTTTGCCAACAAAGGTCCATATAGTCAACTCTATGGTTTTTCCAGCAGTCATGTATGGATGTGAGAGTTGGACTGTGAAGGAAGCTGAGCGCCGAAGAACTGATCCATTTGAACTGTGGTGTTGGAGAAGACTCTTGAGAGTCCCTTGGACTGCAAGGAGATTCAACCAGTCCATCCCAAAGGAGATCAGTCCTGGGTGTTCATTGAAAAGACTGATGCTGAGGCTGAAATTCCAATACTTTGCCCACCTCATGTGAAGAGTTGACTCATTGGAAAAGACTCTGATGCTGGGAAGGATTGCGCGCAGGAGGAGAAGGGGACGACAGAGGATGAGATGGATGGATGGCATCATCGACTTGATGCACATGAGTCTGAGTGAACTCCGGGAGTTGGTGATGGACAGGGAGGCCTGGCGTGCCGCGGTTCATGGGGTCACAAAGAGTCGGACACAACTGAGCGACTGAACTGTACTGAACAGCTATCAAGCTGATTCACTTAGTAGAAACTAACACAGCAGTGTAAAGCAACTGTACTCCAATAAAAATCCATTTGTAAAAGAGTCACACCAGGTAAAAATCAAGGTGTCACCTGTTCAGGCCTCTTATTTGGAGGCTAGGGGAAAGAATCCGCTTCCAGGTCCACTCAGGTTGTCAGCAGAAGTCAGTTCCTTGTTACTTTAGGGCAAGGGTCTCCATCTCCTCTCTGTCTGTTATCTTGGAGTTGCTCTCAACTTCCTTCCTCCATCCTCAAATCAGCAACAGTCCATCAAGTTCTGTTCCTGTTTTGTCTTTCTGATTTTGCCACCTGACATATCATTTCTGCCTCCTTTTCTACCACATCTAACTTCAGCCACTGAAAGTTCTCAGTGTTGAACAGACTGAATTGGGCTCACTCCAGTACTCCAGGATAATCCTCTCTAGTTTAAGGTCTATAATCTAAATTACTTTTGCAGGGTTCCTTTGCCATATAAAGCAACCTATTCACAGAATCAAGAGACTGGGGCAAGGACATCTTGGAGGATCCATTTTGTGACTTACCACAGTGAATTCCATGACCTAAATTCCTATTTATACTAAACTTCAACTGACATTTCAGGAATAGTAGCTGATTGTCCAGAACTATATATTTATTGGGTTGGCCAAAAAGTTCATCTTTTGGAACATCATATGGAAAGGCCCAAATGCATTTTTTGGCCAACCCAATACAACACTCTTAAACATATCTCTTCTCTGTTAGCATCTTTCACATTTCTAAATCCACTTAATCCTGATCATCTCACCTACTGATGACATCCCCTTCAATTCCTAAACCATTTCTGACAGTGGCAAAGACCACAGACCTGTGCTACAATCTAACCGAAGTGAGTGGTCTCAGGCCATTGGTCTACCTCTCATCCAGGATGTTGAAAACATATCCTGGTAACTCATGCACTATGAAGGATACAATCATGAATTACCCAATTCCTCAAAATCATTATACTAGCAATCAGATGGCTATATTGGCCCTGCCACGGGCACTCTACATTTTTCCAAATCACCAAATGATCCTCCTTCTTACTTAGGCCTTTCTGAACTGCTCCTTAGAAAGTGTTAGTCACTCAGTAGTATCTGACTCTTCTGACCCTGTGGACTGTAGCCCACCAGGCTCCTCTGTCCAAGAGATTCTATAGGCAAGAATACTGGAGTGGGTTACCACATCCTTCTCCAGGGAAATCTTCCCAACTCAGGGATCAATCCCGGGTCTCCTGCATTGTAGGTAGATTCTTTATAGTCTAGCCACCAGGGCACCTCAGAATATTTTTTTAACATTAAATCTTGGGGGCTCGGTAGTTGTGGTCAGGTTTAGTTGTCCTGAGCCATGTGAAATCTTAGTTCCCTGACCAGGAATCAAACCCATGTCTTGTGCACTTGAAGGCAGATTCTTAACCACTGGACTACCAGTGAAGTCTCCACCCTAGAATAATTTTACCTTAACTCTCAGTCTACTTGAATGCCCCTCAGGGACAAGCTGCTAGAGTTAGGGACAGACGTGGTTGGTCCATGGATTGGGTCTGGGCATATCCCTTACTCAAGCATATGGACGTTGTGACAGTCACCCCCTTTAGCATCTGCTTCTATGGAGAAGTTAAGTGTAGGTCATTTGCCTCATTAGAGGCCGATGCCACAGAGCTACACTCTCTGGAATGCAAGCATTATTCTGTGCTATAATCAGCACACTCTGTCTTGAGCCATGCCTAAAAGAAAAAGAGGAAGCAACTGTTTTGTCCAGTTTATTACAACCACCACCACGACTGTCATGTCTCCTCACCAATACAACTTCACGCCCTGGTTCTCACGTGACTCGCATCTTTCACGTATGGGGCGTCTGGCCTTTGACTTCTAATTTGACTTCCATACTTCCCTAAAAAAAAATCTGGTCTCAGTTGTTGAATATTCCACCAAATCTTTCCTCTGTGGCTATTTATATATTTCTCCCTCTCACTCAAAATGAAACTCCAAGGGCTTTCATCCAAAGGATTTGTCATTTCCAAGATAAACCTCTCTCCTACCTGCACGTCTCTGCCACTTCCATTATTTCACTTATCCTTCAAATGATTTTATCATAAAATCTCATACACTGCACAATAATTGGCAAAGCTTGCTAAATGGGAAGAAATAAGAGTGATGTTTATTTCCTTTTCCTGGCATGGCAGGGCCTTGCTTTAGAACCAGCATAAGTTTCATTAATGTTCTCCACAGTGCTCACTTTTTCTTTCACTAGTAAATGAAGCTTGACCTAGAGCTGACCTCAGTGGCGCCCATTAGATAGGTCCTCACAAGGAAGAACGCTGCTTTGTACTGATGGTCTCTGTTTAGAGGCGTGCGACCAGATTGAAGCTGTAGGACTGTCCTGATCCTGGTCAATTTAATTTCACAAATAGAGTTCTATGAAACTCTGTCTTACTATTTTCCTGGTAACAGCCTGAATATTTTGAAATAGCCCCCTGCAAAGCCAAGTGATTTCCCCCACTCAACTCTTCTATAAAGCGCGGTAGAAAAGCTACAATGGATAACATATTGCTGGACCAAGGAGCAGCAACCGAAAAGTCATATCTGAACCTTTTTGGCCAAGCATCTCTCTGTCTCCTAGAGTTTCTTTCAACTGACGTGTACTACAACAGATGTTTCATTAAAAGAATGACACAGTCCCCAGGAGAAGATTTTTAGAATCTCCTTTTTATAATTAAAACTTTACATTTTTTTCTGACAGATTTCTAGAAGAGTTCAATGCATCATCTTCTAGTTAAGGCACTTTTCCCCCAAGGTAAGACAGTCGTTTTAGCTGGGGCCAAGAAAACAGAACCTTGGTGTGAAGCAATCAGAATACAGCATTACCATTGTATTAGCCTGCTTTGGGCTACCATAACAAAATACCCAAGATTGGGTGAATTGAACAAGACATGTGTTTTCTTATTATTCTGCAGACTCACAGTTTCTGATCATGTACTTCCTAATTTATTTTCTGATGAGAGCTCACTTCCTTGCTTGTAGACGGTCGACCTCTCACTGTGGCCACACAGCCTCTCCTCTGCGCTCACGCAGACAGCAAGAGCCATCTGGTGCCTCTTTCTCTTCCTATTAGAACATAAATGCTACTGGACCGGAACCCCACACTATGACCTTTTCTTTTCTTTCTTTTCTCTTGAGGGAATATGGAACATTTTATTTAAAGATTTTTATGTTGGATGGACAGGCTTAGATCTCATACTCATTCTTAAAAAAAAAAAAAAAAATTAGTAAACCTTTTATTTCAGATTGAGATATAGCCAGTTAACAATTTGTGCAGTTTCAGGTGTACAGCAAAGGGACTCAGTCATACATATACATGTATCCATTCTCCTCCAAACTCTCCTCCCATCCAAACCAACATATAACATTGAACAGAGTTCCATCTGCCATACAGTAAGTCCTTGTTGGTTATCCATTTTATTTATTTTTAAAAAATATATTTTTAATCATTTATTTAGGCTTCACTGCACAGCATGTGGGATCTTAGTTCCCTGACCAGGTCCACTGCCTCCTGCAGTGGAAGCACAGTCTTAACTACTGGACCACCAGGCAAGCCCCTGCTTATCCATCTCAAATACAGCAGTGTGTACATGTCCCTTCCAAGCTCCCTAACTATAACTTCCTCCCCAGCTACCATAAGTGCTTTCTCTAAGTCTGTGAGTCTGTTTCTGTTTAGTAAATAATTTCATTTGTATCATTCATTTTTAGATTCTGCATGTAAGCCTACCCTCATGATCTATTTAATCTTAACTACTTTCTGAAAAAATCTTCTGCAGTGCAAGAGACCTGGGTTTGATCCCTGGAGAAGGGAATGGCAATTGACTCCAGTATTCTTGCCTGGAAAATTATATGGATAGAGGAGCCTGGTGGGCTACAGTCCATGGGGTCGCAAGAGTTGGACATGACTTAGCGACTAACCACCACCACTTCCTGAAAAGACCTATTTCCAAATATAGTCACATATTAGGGTTTGAACATATGAATTATGGTGGCGGTGGATGGAGAACAGAAGTTAGTTCATAATCACCACATTGACTCACAGCCTTCCATGAAGAGACAGACTGGGTTACTCAGCATGCGAATAAACTGAAGACAAGCTGTAAAGAGAAATTCTACACCCAAGTAGTCAATGAAAGGGAAGAACGGGTGATAATTTGCCCACATCCCTCCTGTCTCCTGTTTCTAGCTGGTGAGAGTTCACTTCACGAGGTATTAAAACTTCCTTCTTATCTTGGTTACTTTCATGACTTAA
This sequence comes from Aepyceros melampus, assembly GCA_006408695.1. NCBI lineage: Eukaryota > Metazoa > Chordata > Mammalia > Artiodactyla > Bovidae > Aepyceros > Aepyceros melampus. The sequence continues at coordinate 110,049 of SJXQ01009839.1, read as the reverse complement.
AATGCCACAACATACATCTTCATTGTGAGTTTTCATCCAGTCCAGAAATTGCTGGAAGAACTAGAAACTGCAGGCTTGCTACTGGGCTAGTTTCTCAGGAGCAGTAAGAAGGGGGCTTGGCCTTCCTAGAGCCTTTGGGGGCTGCAGTGTTGTGCAGGAGGTGGGCAGCTCCTCCCAAGGAAGAAAGGAGAATGTCTGAGAAGATCGAAAAGTCATGTGTCTAATATAGTGGAATGCACTTCGGTGTGTGTGCGTGCTCAGTCACGTCCGACACCCTGCAGCTCCATGGACTGCAGCCCGCTAGGCTCCTCTGTCTGGGGAATTTTCCAGACAAGAATACTGGAGCGGGTTTCCACTTCCTTCTCCAGGGGATCTTCCTAACCCAGAGGTGGAATCCAGGTCTCCTGCACTGTAGGCAGATTTTTTTGACCACTTAGCCACCTGGGAAGCACCAGAATTTACTTCTAAAGAATACATTTGGTGTGTGCTTTCTCAGAACCAGATGACCCAAAAAGATAGAGAATGAAAATATTTCTGATGTCACCATTCATATAGAAGTCAATGGCCCCAGTTTAGATAGAAGGCAGAACATAGAAGAGAAATGGAGGAGAAACCAAAAGCTACTCATCCTTAGTGGAAGGACATTTAGAAACATGTTTCATTTTTCACTCATTTGGATATAAACTTCTAAAAATACAGAAAAGTGAAAATTTTAGAGGAGTAGACATCAATGGCTAAGTTAATTTGATTAACAGGATAGTAGGAAGTTAACTTTTTTTCTTTCATGATCAAATACCTGCTCTTGTAGTATCTTGGCAAAAGAAAAACACTACTAAAATCTCTCAGTGATGACCATCACAGAAGGAGCCCATTCTTGGTCAGTTTGCTAGTATCATCCTCCATATCCACACATATTCAGACTGACTGATCACGGGCTGAGTGATGAAAGCTGGGTCTTCCAAAGGCAAGATTCACAGCATCACATGAGCCCACAGTGACCTTCAACCATTGGCACCACTGCCGTTCTATCAATGGTACAGGAAAAGCATGCTTTCCATCAAATGGGATTCCAATATGAATTTCCTGAATAGCAGATCTGGCATAACTATGCAGAATATGCTTAACACAGATAAGTAAAATATTGGGTTCACCAAAAAGTTCATAAGATGTTATGAAAAAAACCAACTGAACCTTATGGCCAACCCAAGGTAAGACTAGCTTTCTCTTGCTGTGATTCTGATCTTATACACAAAAACTATTCACTTAGATATCACTTAAATGCACTTGTTAAACTTGTTTTTTTCTTTCAAATGTCCCACTGAAAACTTGCCCATGGATCTACATATTTTTCTATCAGGACGTAGCCCACTAGGACACAGACATTTTCTCAGAGGAGTTACCAAGTATAAATTCCTAATATGAACCTAACTTGAAGGTTTAGAATCTTATATGGATTGCTACTTCTTACTCAGTATTTCTTCCCAGGACTTTAACCCTAATCATGTTCTAGCTCTGATGGCCACACTTCTGAGACCAACCAACTCAACAGAGTACCTTGTAGAGCTCCTGAGGCCATTACTCATCATTTCCTCTTTATCCCATGGTTACAGACAATGCTATTTACCTTCACCCAACATATTGCAGGAACATGCTGGAGACCAAGCTGTAGTCATCACTAAGTACAGAAAGCCAGCCCAGATACACCACCAGGCAAGAGTGGCCACACAGAGACAATTCCCTATAAATATGTGTTCACTTCGTGTTACATTAAGTCCCCTACATACGAATGAGTTCTATTCTGAGATTTCTGTTCCAATTTGTTCATAAGTCCAAAAAGTTAGCCTACTTACCCAACTAACACAATCAGCTATAGAGCTGTACTTTAATAGGTTTATAAAACGTTTTACACAAACAATGCATAGAAAACAAACAGAAAATAAAACATTTCCAATCTTACAATACCGTACCTTGAAAAGTATAGAGGTACCAGTTACATCACTGTTGCTTTTCCACTTTCTTCCAGACATCCTGGACTTGAAATAAAGACACTGTACTGCTGTAATCTATATAGTACTGTACAGTAATTACAAAAAAGCAAAACTGCTTGTAGAGGATAAAGGCACATGACAACATACACCAGACACGTGGACCAACTTACGTGCAGGGACATGTGAACACAGGTTCACGTCTTTGAAAGGTCGTATGTAGGGGACTTACTGTATTTACAAGATCTCTTCTGTTTCAGTGCTACATGAGTTCATCACCTTCCTTTGATTTACTGAACAACTGCTCAGGATTCTTCCTGTAAGCTTGGCAGGGGGCAAGTGCAATAGAAACATTGTGGACTCTATGATCAAATCTGAGTCTGTCCCTACTGGCTTTGGCTCTTTGTGAGTTTCATTTCCCTCTCTCTAGACTTTGAAGAGCAATGGCTACTTCAGAGAGCTGTCATGAGAAAGCATGAACATGCCTCGCACACAGGAGGCATGTTCACACAACATAAGCATTATTCTCTTCCTTGTTTTCTGCTTCTGAGGCACAACTCACAGCCCCATCGTGCATGTATTAATATTTATATCTCCTGGTTGTGCCATTTTCCTGAAATAAGAAAAACATTTGTCCCAATTTTTACATGGATAAAAGATAAAATATTTATTTAGCACCTTTGTCAGACTCTTGATGTTGTTACCTGCTTGATTTTCTATATACCAGATGTGGCTAGTTTCATTTTTTAGGTAGACAAAACTTAAGTTTAGAAAGAAACGTGGGATGCCCAAAAGGTTGGAAATTGAACCCACCTCCTAACTTTCATCCTGGAGTTCTTTGTGAAAGACCAGGCTTCCTCATCCACACAGGCCTTCCTTATGGGGTTGAATGGCTCTACCCAGAGGCTTCAGACTTAAGAAACATTAGTTGCAACTTAGGAACGCACAGCCTCAAGACCTCAGAAAATGTTCAGTTAACATGACTGGGGACAGGTGCCACTGAGCTCGATCAAGGACTGGATAACCTTTGTTCATTTACTCAAGAAGCATTTAGTGAGCTCCTACAGTATGCATGTCAATTAAGCAAAGAAAGAAATCAAAGAAGCAAATACAAACCCCTTGCCATCCAAGAGTTTACTTAGTGCATGTGCCAACATACAAAGGCACAAAAAGGTAAATGACATGTAGGAATCAGGTTTAAAAAAAATGAATTGATAGCACAGAAACTGCCTCAAAGCTTATGTAATAAAGTGTTCAATGAGAGTTATAGACCTAAGCTCTTTGGCAGATTTTCTCAATCCTGACACTACCAACAATTGGACCATGATGAGCTCGATCAAGGACTGGATAACCTTTGTTCATTTACTCAAGAAGCATTTAGTGAGCTCCTACAGTATGCATGTCAATTAAGCAAAGAAAGAAATCAAAGAAGCAAATACAAACCCCTTGCCATCCAAGAGTTTACTTAGTGCATGTGCCAACATACAAAGGCACAAAAAGGTAAATGACATGTAGGAATCAGGTTTAAAAAAAATGAATTGATAGCACAGAAACTGCCTCAAAGCTTATGTAATAAAGTGTTCAATGAGAGTTATAGACCTAAGCTCTTTGGCAGATTTTCTCAATCCTGACACTACCAACAATTGGACCATGCAATTCATTCTCGCAGTGGGTTTCCCTGTGTGTTGTAGGACATTTAAGGGCAAACCTCACACAGCTTCTATCACCAAGTGCTGCAAACTGGATGGATTAAAGCAACAGAAATGTATTAGCTCCTAGTTCTAGAGGCTAGACATCTGAAACCAAGGTGTTGGCAGTCCATGCTCCCTCCAAAATTTCTAGAGAAGAATACGTCCTTGCCTCTTCCTGCTTCTGGTGGTCGCCAGCAGTCTGGGCTTAGCTTGATTTGTGGCAGTGTAGCTCCAGTCTCTGCCTCCATCATCCCATGGCTGTCTTTCCTCTGTGTCTACGTCCCCACCTCCCAATTTCCCTCTTCTTATTAAGACACCAATCATTGGAACAGAGCCCAGTCTAATCCAGTGTAACCTCCTGCTAACACAATTACATCCTCAAAGGTCTTGTTTCCTGTAAGGTCACATTTACACTTTCCAGGTGGACATGAATTTTCAAGAATGGGATTCAAGCCAGCACACCTGTACTATCCCCACTATGTTGTCCCGCCCCTCCCCTCCACAAGTCATGGCAATTAAAAATCTCTCCAGACATTGCCAAATGTCCTCTTGGGGGAAAAATGATCACTTGGAGTTGAGACTGCTGCTTCACAAGATCAGAAAAGGGAAAATGCAAGTCCTTTTGTTGACAACTTTATTCAAGAAACCACCTTCCCTGGAGACTTTTTTTAAACTTTAGCCTAACTTCCTGAGACTTACTTAGGACTGTTACGATTTCCTAGGGGGCGCTTCTTTCACTAACTGGATTGTCAAAATACCTTACAACTCCATCCCAGCCAGATTTTAGGACTGAGCTGCTGGTTAGAATTAAATTTCAGGCTGGCTCCTTCTATGGAACCCTATTGTCTGTGAGGATAGCAAAAGTGATGAAGAATCTCAGCTCTGATTTGATGGCAGGGATACTGAGTAGGTAGATAAGAGCAAAGAATTCCAAAGTTATAATACAAGTCTTGTTGCACCATCAGACACCCATGAATGTGTGCATGCACATAAACCTCAAATAAAATGAGAGATCTGTCTCGGCAGGAAAAAAAAGAAAATGGAAAAATGAATGTGAGCTGAGTACTCAGTAAAGCTTTCAGCAGGACAGGAAAGGGTCAAGGGAACCTGGTTTCTCCGCCTTTGCAGTGTTGTCCCTCCCTCTTTTTTTAATACATGATTATTTATTTATGTATTCTGCTTCACCAAGTCTTAGTTGTAGCACTCTGGATTTCGATCTTCATTGCAGCTTGCAGGATCTTTAATTGTTGCGTGCAAACTCAGTCGTGGCATGTGGGGTCTAGTTCTCTCACCAGGGATTGAACCTGGGCCCCCTGCTTTGGGAGCACTGAGTCTTAGTCACTGGACCACCAGAGAAGTTCCTGTTTCTCCTTGCTTTCTCTCCAATATCATCGCTATTTCCTTCCTCCTCTTTCTTTCCTCCTTTTATTTTCTCACCTTCCTTGCCTCTCCTTTTCTCTATTTCTCCTCCTTCCTCCCATTCCCTGTCAGTACATTTCTTTCCCCCTTCCTTAAGGGGACACTGCTTAGGCTAGCGTCAGGAGGAAAGATGCCATTAAAACGATGCAATGCCAGCTAGTAAGGGTGACTTGGAAATAAAGGGCCACTACAGGCTCACATCCCCTGTCACCTTGTGAAGAATGGCTCTTATCCAGTCTTTTCTCTTTCAAGAGTTTATTAAATTCATTGTGAGAAGAAGGAGAAATGTAAAAGGAATTATGAAGTCTTGAGGAAAATTACTTTTTTTAAGGTTAAGTAGCATGACAATGGCAGCTGATAGAGCAAATTAAATTCTAACTGCACCAGTGATTTGATAGATATCATTTTGCTAAGTGTTACTGAGAAAATGCCGACTTGGGGGAAACGAAGCTGAAATTCAGAATGAGTGCTTGTCAGTTGTGGCATCTGATTCAATTAGGTGAAGTTCATTAATATAAAGAGGAAAAGGGTCATATGGAAAATGGAAATTTGTAAAACAGATCCAAAGCATTTTTATGGCAAACATACATGCAACATCTTTAGGCAAGCAAGTATTTATTTAATTCAGTGTCTAAAAGGAAAGAAAACATTTCACTTCCACATCAGTGAGCAACCATAGTTGTAGCTTGCAATGGTTCATTTCTTATGACATTTGAGAAACATGCATAAACTATGCTTTGTCTTTGCGAATCCAATACAAAGCTTGCCAAGAACTTACTCATCCCAGGAAAACACTCTCAGTCACTTGGACATAGCTCTGTCACCACAGGTAGCAAGAGAAAGTCAGTAATGACTGCAAGTACTCCTATACATCAAGAATTTTTGCACACCAAGGCAACCGCCAATGGGGACTTTTCAGTAACCATCTAGTTATCTTTAAAAAATTTAGTAAAATAGGTGCTATAAAATGTCCACCATGAAATATTTATCACCCGTTTAGTAGATTGCTTCTCCTAAGGCACTCAAGCAGGGTTTGCTAAAACAGTTTCAAAATCTTATTTTGCCTAGATGCAAGCAAGTAAGCCTCATTAGTGATCAATTACCAGCCAAGTTCACCCTAATAAGTCATTAATATATACCATGTACTGTCAAATCCCTTAATTGGGCACCGCATGTCCAATAAACCATCAGATGCTATTATTAAAAAGTTCTCAAAGCTCCACCAAGATCCATATTGTGAGAACAAGGTACCAAACAGGGTAATTTTTCATCGCTTTCTAACTTGACCTACCATAGTGCAGACCAAACCAGCAAGCGCCCAGACTCAAAGGCAGAGTTTCGCCGTATGGCCCATTGTTAGCATCGATTCTCAAACTTCCACTTGTAGTGTAATTTACACAGGAATCTTGTTGGCTGGTGAGCCCCGACTAACTTAAAGAGGTCCATTTTTCAGAAGTTCCTGCTTCCTCCTTTTCAACAAAAGATTGTCAGGTCAGTGGTGTTGCTATTCACTAGATCTTAAAGAACCAGATCACATCCTTCATCAACTTGCTGCTGTTATTGTTTAGTCGCTAAGTCATGTCTAACTCTTGCAACCCCATGGACTGTAGCCCACCAGGTTCCTCTGTCCATGGGTTTCTCAAGGCAAGAATAGTGGAGTGGGTTGCCCTTTCCTACTCCAGGGGATCTTCCCGACCCAGGGATGGAAACCTGTGTCTCTCATGTCTCCTGCATTAGGAGGTAGGTTCTTCACTACTAGTGTATTTGCATTCATTACTAAACAGTACATTTACGATCTGTTCATCGCAGTATGCCCAATGCCTAGCACAGTGCCTGGTGCATAGCAGGTATGCAATTAATTGTGGTTGATTGCTGGTGCCACCAACCGCAGGAGGCAACTACGAATGGGATGGCTTGTCAGCAGCAGAAAGGGAACAGGGCAAGGCCTTCAACTAATAGTTCTGGCTTTACCATCCACAGAAAGTCTTCTCTAAATGTCACTGCCCCCACTCCTCCACATCCTTTTTCTTCTTCTCCTCTCCCTCACTCTCTCTCCTAATCAGCTGTCTCCCTGCAGGTAAAAATGAGAACAGAGCCGTCCAAGGGAGACAGTTAATAAGATGCTCAGGCAGACCAGCAGAAGCTGTTCAAGGACTTTGGACATGACATACGTATCATCTTCTCTGCTCACTGCTCCTCCCCAGAGCCTAAGACAGTGCTAAGAAGAGGAGGCGCTCGACTAATTTACCATGAACAAATGGATGACTAGATTGATTAAATAATTAATTGACTGTGGAAAAGTCATGTTCCTCTCTGCTCGCCAATGACGTTATGTGACTGAGGGATGAAAAGGAGTCAGGAAGGAACTGAGCACTCTGAACAGGACAGATCAGAATCCCTTCTGTGTCCTTCTAGTAATCATCATTTCTTGCTATACTGGGATCTGGGCTCCCACTCAGGGCCTACGAATTAAATGATAAGAGCAGTAATAGCATTTAAGTAATAGTAATAGTAATAGCATTTAAGAACTGCTTATCATGCTGAACAAAGTGCCTTACTTACATTATCTGATTCCATAATCAAAACCACACAGGGAGGTGTTGTTATTATCATTGTATTTAAAGCCAAGACCCTGAGGCTTAGAAAATGTAAAAGACATGTTTCAGACCATACAGCTAGCAAGTAAAAGATCTGTGCTTCTATCCAGGTCTTAAGTCTCCCTGGTGGCTTAGATGCTAAAGAATCTGCTGGCAATGCAGGAGACCTGGGTTCATTCCCTGGGTGAGGAAGATCCCCTGGAGAAGGGGATGGCTACTCACTCCAGCATTCTTGCCTAGAGAATCCCATGGACAGAGAACCCTGGTAAGCTACAGTCCATGGAATCTCAAAGAGTCTTAGCCTCTGGACTATGCTGCCTCTAACCCGGGTTTGCCTCGCCCGGATACACAGGCTGTACACTGCACAACACCAGGGCGCTCTATTCACGTGGGTCACAATGTGACCAGTGCCCAGTGGATTTGTGCAACACAACAGCAGTGCTCACGGTGCTAAGGCCCACAGGACACCAAGCGACCATCTCAACCCTTGGCTTAAGTTCAACATTCACTTCCATAAGCAAGCTGTGGAAAGAGGCGCCCTGCCCTGTGTCACCACTCCACTTCAATGGTTACTCAGCGGGACAGTAACGATGATTCTAAGGCCCATGTTACAATTCTGCTTTTTGGTCTGAATCACTCTGGCGCTGGAGCATGCCCCCCAGCCCATGTTATGCCCATCAATACACATTGACAATAGATTTCACTCAACTCCAATGGTTCTCTGGCTAATTTACGCAGTGCCAAACTGACCTTTCCAAATATGCCCCACAGCACGGTGAAAGGGAGAGAAATTTACTGCCAGGAACCAAAAATATGTTACCTTGTGAAATATGGGTTTTTTCATGGCTTGATTTGAACTTTATATCAGAAACTGTGGAGCGGTTCAATGATTATTCACCATTTGAGGAAGGGAAAAGGCAGCACGGAGGCCTTCAGGGTCCATATTTCATAGTCCTATTAGACGTGCACACAGGTGATTAAAGGTCCTGCTAGCAGCAGCCGCTGCAGAGCCTGGTGGTCACATTCTAGAAAAGGAGATGGATTTCTTTGAAAGGGAAGAAACTTAAGAACCCACAGGCACTGGAAAAGTTGGTACAAATTTCTCCAGTGAATGCATTGAAGAAAAAAATGAAAAGTTCCCCAACTTTTCTTTCTTTTTCCAATCTTTTGTTCTGCCATGAAATCCATTGCATGCATGCTCAGTCCCTCAGTCAAGTCTGACTCTTGCGACCCCGTGGACTATAGCCCACCAGGCTCCTCTGTCCATGGGAGTCTCTAGACAAGAATACTGGAGTGGGTTGCCATTCCCTACTCCAGGGAATCTTCCCAACCTGCAGATGGAAACTGCACCTCCTGCTTAGCAGGTGGATTCTTTACCACTGAGCTACCTTGGAAGCCTGCAAAATCTATGAAAGCCTTTAACCCATGATTTTCTGAGCTCAGATATGACTTCTATGATATTTGGATTCAGCCTCCACGAGGCATCTATCCTGTGAGGAGATATAGAGGCAAGAATAATTTCTGAGAAGACCAGGGTATTGGGGCACGAGCAAAAGCAGTACAAGAATCCATGGGAATTAGCCTGGCCTGATCCAGGACTCTGAGGCTTGCTGTGACCACTGGTAGGCCTGAAGGCAAAAAGGAGAGGGAGCCATTGCTGGTACCTAGAAAGGAAATGGGTTTCCCAGATGACTCAGTGGTAAAGAACCTGCCTGCTAATGTGGGAGATGTAGGTTTGATCCCTGGGTAGGGACAATCCCCTAGAGGAGGGCATGCCAACACACTCCAGTATTCTTTCCTGGAGAATTCCATGAACAGAGGAGCCTGTCAGGCTACAGTCAATGGGTCGCAAAGAGTTGGAAATGACTGAAGTGACTGAGCACACACATGCAGAAAGGGCGGTGGTTTGGAGAGAGGTGTCTCTAAGAAGTGGTGACTGTCAGAAGAGAGATATAGCCAACCCACAACCAAGAAGGAAGCTGGGAGAATAAATAGATCTCACTCTTCTCCCTTTTACAATCTTTTATACTGCCTCCTACTGGCCAATCCAATTCAAAGCCACTCCATCAAAGGACTACTCCCGCAACCCCCGCCACCATTGGTGCAGACTATAAAGATCACCCTCCCAATTGATAAAGTCACTTCCTAGAATTAGAAAGTAGATACAGGGTATTGGGGGGATAACTGGAAAATGTCTGGCACACCAAGAAAATTCTGAAAACACACTTTTATCCTTGATCCCCCAGGACTCCCCCTAATTTAATGAAGACTAAGGAAAGTCATGACCAACCTAGATAGCATATTCAAAAGCAGAGACATTATTTTGCCAACAAAGGTCCATCTAGTCAAAACTATGGTTTTTCCAGTGGTCATGTATGGATGTGAGAGTTGGACTGTGAAGAAAGCTGAGCGCTGAAGAATTGATGCTTTTGAACTGTGAGGCTAGAGAAGACTCTTGCGAGTCCCTTGGACTGCAAGGAGATCCAACCAGTCCATTCTGAAGGAGATCAGCCCTGGGATTTCTTTGGAAGGAATGATGCTAAAGCTGAAACTCCAATACTTTGGCCACCTCATGCGAAGAGTTGACTCATTGGAAAAGACTCTGATGCTGGGAGGGATTGGGGGCAGGAGGAAAAGGGGACGACAGAGGATGAGATGGCTGGATGGCATCACTGACTTGATGGGTGTAAGTTTGATGAACTCTGGGAGTTGGTGATGGACAGAGAGGCCTGGCGTGCTGCGATTCATGGGGTCGCAAAGAGTCGGACACGACTGAGTGACTGAACTGAACTGAAATGATAGGTCTGGTACACCAGTCTGGATGGTATATAGAGCACACTAAATTTGAGCTCTGAGACTTCCCTGGCTGTCCAGTGGATAGGACTCCATGCTTCCACTGCAGGGAGCATGGGTTCAATCCCGGGTCAGGGAACTAAAAGCCCACATGCTGCATGGTGTGGCCAAAAATTAAAACAATAATAATTATTAATTACATTTAAGCTCTTCACCCATTGCCAGTTTAAAATGAGCTTTCTCCTTTGACTTTACAATATGCTGCACTTGGTGCAAATTCTAAAAATGTTCTTATTTCTTTGAGTCTGTGCTTCATTCTCTATTATAATATAAACTCCTTTGAGGGAGACAGACATGATTTCCTAATAAACAACATAAATTGAGTACCTACTTATAGTAAATATTTGCTACATTTACTGTTTCATTTAATCATCGTAATAAACACATAGATGGGGAATAAAGCTCAGAGGAACAGAGTTTCACAAGGTGACGCAGCCAACATGGGAAAGATCAGAAAACTGAACTCAACTCTTTCTGACACTACCATTCAGGTTCCTAGTGACCTTGTCACTCTGCCTCTTACTTACTTTATGAAATTTCTACAATCCTTAGTAAGGTGCCCCTACACAGTAGAATTGGATGAGTGAGTGAACACAGTCTAACAGAATAAAAACATAGTTGTGAGTCTCCATCATTATTCCCTAAGCCAGATTCTCTTGATCTCCTTCATCAATTATTTCATAATCAGTTACTGAGCCTGCACTTTCTTAATCATCTCAAAGGGTAAAACAGGAAATAAGAAACATAGTCCTGAGTCTCACACTGTATATTTCTGAGAAAAGCAACATATACAAGTCAAGAGACATAACTGAGTTCATAATCAAACAACTCTGTACAACATATAAAGAATGACTGAATTCAGCTTTTCCCACATGCTTATGCTGAGAAAAACTTGCTGCTGCTGCTGCTGCTAAGTCGCTTCAGTCGTGTCCGACTCTGTGCGACCCCATAGACGGTAGCCCACCAGGCTCCCCCGTCCCTGAGATTCTCCAGGCAGAGAAAAACTTAAGCAATGCTTAAGAACATAGTAAGTGCTAGGCAGTTTGAGACTCAGCAGTAAAGAAAGGATATCTCACTATCGACTGAGGGATTTTTGCAGAAGCTAATGTCTATGGCTATGATTTTTATTTTGGCTGGTCAAAAATGAATTCTGTTATTTCACTAACACTTTGCAAGTTATTATATTCAATAGCCACACCTGATACATGTGTAAAGCCTTCTCCAGCACTGAGAGCTTCATTTTCATTTTCTGTATGATGATCAATCACAAAGGTTTTTGTTTTTTTTGTGTCTTTTTGTTGGCCTGATACATTGTCTGAATGAGAACTATATTCTGAAAAAATATTATCTTCTGAAGCAGTAGTATGTACGTCGCTTGGATAATCAGAGAAAGCACCTGCATAAAATATGCCAAAAAATTCTTCTTTACTCAAAATGTCATGATGCATCATTTTTTTTAATTTTACATGAATAAGGTTGTGTTTATAATACACACAGGTTGGAACAAAAACCTAATGGAGAAGAATATGAAAGAAAACAACAATCACAAATTGTGTAATAAACCCTTGATCAATTTTAGGCTCTAAAAACTTTGCATGGTAATGTTAATTGTATCCAAAAACCTATTGATGGTCAATAAGACAAATTAATACATCCTTAGTCAATAACGTGATATTAGATAACAAGGTGAGAATAAAGTTGAGGAAAGGGCCATTTGAAGGTGGCAGCCTTTATTACTATGAGAAATGCACGTAGGAGGCAGGTGCTGGCCCACTGCCTTTTACAAGCCAGGATTTCAATAAGCCATCACTGATTTGAACATTTGTGTTCATGAAAACATTCATGTTAGCTGAGTACTATTAATTCACCCTTGAAAGACTAGCTCTCTGAGAAATCCTATGGTTAAGAAAATTCTCAAGTGAAGACTCTCCTTAGAAAGAAATGAGTTACAGTCAATTTCCTTTCCTCCTTAAAGCAATGACTCAAGTGGCTAGCTCACAAGAAAAAGCAAGGGGCAAAGGAAATTTCTGACCAAAATTCTATTAACATTCATGGGCCTCCTAAGTGGGGGACATGAGCAGTCTGTGGGCTCATACTTAAAGCCATGACCTAGCAGAGTTCCCTAGATCTCTGCAGGGTCTGAGGACTATACTCAGCCAGGAAGAGCATCGAAGATAAATTCTACAATCTGAAAAGAGTGAATATGTGAAAAATATTTAGGGACTTCCCTGGTGATCCAGAGGTTAGGACTCCTTGCTTCCAAGGCAGGGGGCACAGGTTCAATCCCTAGTCAGGGAACTAAGATCTTACACGCCATGTGGCATGGCCAAAAAATATAGCTTTACAGGCAAATAAGGATTTCTACTTCTGGAGGTACAGTATTCAGTAGGTATATCTTTATTTATTCTTTCCATATGATCATGATGTTTAAAACAAATAAAAGATGGCTCTAAGAAAGGATGAGAGGATGGTGAACCATCAGAACCCAAAGAGTGACAAAGGAGTCATCACTTTGAGTTTTTTATGTGGCTTTTTGTCTCATGCGTCCCACTTCTAGAATGAATAAAGTCAGTAATTCAGAAACCCAACAAGCATAGATGAAAAAAACCCAAACAAAAAACTGCTTTGTTTAGTCAAAGGATCAGAAAAAAAAGGAGCTTAGCAAATCAGAAAACTTTTAGAAAATACTCTCCTACAGCCAACAGAAACAAACTGTTTCAAAACAACCCCACAGAAACAAACTGAGATCTCACCCCTACCAGCAAATGCCCAGTGGGGACACTAGATTTCCACCTTGGACAGGTGTTATGGAGGCATCCTAACCCCTCTATCTTTACCCCCACAGTGGTGTATCAGAGAGGGCCATTAGGGAGCCTGCAGAGTTGGGGAGACCACACAGGGAGACTGGTGTGTACTCCACCCTAGCAGTAATGAGGTGTCGTATTCCTGCCCCCACCAGGGTAGCATTAGGGGAAGACTAACAGTGACTGCAGCCATGAAATTAAAAGACGCTTACTCCTTGGAAGAAAAGTTATGACCACCCTAGATAGCATATTCAAAAGCAGAGACATTACTTTGCCGACTAAGGTCCATGTAGTCAAGGTTATGGTTTTTCCAGTAGTCATGTATGGATGTTAAGAGTTGGACTGTGAAGAAGGCTGAGCGCCGAAGAATTGATGCTTTTGAGCTGTGGTGTTGGAGAAGACTCTTGAGAGTCCCTTGGACTGCAAGGAGATCCAACCAGTCCATTCTGAAGATCAGCCCTGGGATTTCTTTGGATGGATGCTGAAGCTGAAACTCCAGTACTTTGGCCACCTCATGCAAAGAGTTGACTCATTGGAAAAGACTCTGATGCTGGGAGGGATTGGGGGCAGGAGGAAAAGGGGACGACCGAGGATGAGATGACTGGATGGCATCACTGACTCTATGGACGTGAGTCTGAGTGAACTCTGGGAGATGGTGATGGACAGGGAGGCCTGGTGTGCTGCGATTCATGAGGTCACAAAGAGTCGGACACGACTGAGTGACTGAACTGAACTGAACTGAACAGGAGTCAGGACTTTCAACACTTCCCAGGAGTAACAAGGCTGCCTTCACCCACAGGAGCAGTAATGAAGCACTCTGGCCCCTCCCAGCCAAGCTGGAATCAATGGATGCTTAATGTCATCAGAACTCCTATCCACAATCAGCAGGAAAGCAGAGGGTTTCTCCAAACAAAGGCCAGGTGGGGAACTAGGACTTCACTCCTGTAGCAGTTACAAAGTGGTACCCCCACCCCTTCCCCTGCCAGAGCATTTCATTTACTTCCTAAGATGACCATAACAAATGATTACAAATTTGATGGCTTAAAATGACAGGAACTTATTCTCTTACACTTCTGGAGGCCAGAAATCTGAAACCCAGTGGCCAGCAGAGCGATACCCACTAGGAGGCTCTAGAAAGTCATTCTCCTTCACCTCTTCAGCTTCTGGTGGCTTCAAGTGTCTTTCAGCTTGCTGTTGTTCCGTTGCTAACATTGTGCCTGACACTTTGTGACCCCTTGGCCTGTAGGTCACCAGGCTCCTCTGTCCATGGGATTTCCCAGGCAAGAATACTGGTGTGGGTTGCCACTTCCTTCTCTAGGAGATCTTCGCAACCAAGGGATTGATCCATTTGACCTGTACTGGAAGGTGGGTTCTTTGCCGCCAAGGCACCTGGGAAATGGTGTCATTCTTTGGCGTATGACAACATAACCCCAATATCCAGCTCTGTCTTCACGTGGTTTTTTGATTGTGTCTCTCTGTGTCCTCTCCTCTACAGATAAGGACAGCATCATTGGATTCAGGGCCCATCCTAAGCCCAGGATGATTTAATCTAAACATTCTTAACTAGTTAATTATATCTGCAAAGACCATTTCCAAACAAGGTCACATTCTGAGGTCCCAGGTAGACATGAACTTGGGGGGCCACTATTCAACCCATTATACCAGCTAAAACAGGAGATTTAAATAAGATCCACAGTCTTACAGCATGATACCTCAAAATGTCCAGGTTTCAGTCAAAAACTAACCCTCATTAAAAAAAAAAAAAAAGGAAGGTTGTCCTGAAAATGGGCAGCCAATAGATAACAATGCCAATGAAGAGGAGGGACGCTTCCTACACTGTTGGAGGGAATGTGGTGCAGCCACTATGGAATGTATGAAGGAGATTCATTAAAAAACTAAAAAGAGCCACCACATGACCCTGCAATCCCACTCTGGGGCATATATCCAAAGAAAAGCATGGTCTGAAAGGATACATAAAACCCAATGTTCATTGCAGCACTATTTACAGTAGCCAAGACAGGGAAGCAACCTAAATGTCCATCAACAGAGTAATGGGTAAAGAAGACGCAGTGCACGTATATAAGGGAATGTTACTCAGTCATTAAAAAGAACGAAATCATGCCATTTGCAGCAACATGGGTGGACCTGAGACTGTCACACTGGGAGAAGTAAGTCAGACAGAGAAAGAGAAATATCATATGATATTTCTTACATGAGAAATCTAAAAAGAAGCAATACAAATAAACTTATTTACAACAAAAAAGAGATTCACAGACTTAGGGAAAAAAAAAAAACATTATCAGTGGTGAAGTGTGGAGTTTAGAATCAACATATACACACTGCTGTATTTAAAATGGACAAACCAGCTAGGACCTACTGTATAGTACAAGGGAATACACTCAATGTTATGTGGCAGCCAGAATGGAAGGGGAATTTGGAGGCAGACTAGATATATGTATATGTATGGCTGGGTTGCTTTCTGTGCTCCTGAAATTATCACAGCATTTTTAATCAACTATACTCTAATATAAAATAACAAGTTAAAAAATAGACAATAACACACAAGAAAACAGAGGTATTAGAATTTTTGACAAAGTTTTAAAGAAGTCATCGTAAAATTCCTTCAGTAAGCAATTATGAACATACGTAAAACAATGAAAAATTAAAAGCCTCAATGAACAAGATATAAAATAAAAACTATAGAACTGAAAAATGCAATTTCTGAAATAAAAAAATAATTACTGGATGAGTGAAACAACAGAATGGAGGAGATGGGGAAAGAATCAATGAAGTTGATAGCAAAACAATAGAAATTACCCAATTTAAACAACAGAGAGAAATTAGGCTTAAAAAAATGAACATATCCTTAAAGACATATAAGACAATAATATAAGATTTAGCAAATCCCAGAACTAGAAGAGAAAGAATGCAGGGCTGGAAAAATATTAGAAGAAATAATAGCTTAAAAGTTCCTAAATTTGGTAACCTACAGCAACCTACAGATTTAAGAAACTGAGCAAATGTCAAACAGGATAAACCAAAGAAATCCATAGCAAGACACTTCATAGTCAAACTTCAAAAACTGAAGGGAAAAAAAAAAACTCTTGGCAACATGAGAAGGAAACCCCTTACTTTACCTTGTCTTACCTTACCTTACCTTACCTATAGGGAAAACATTTTCAGTGACAGTGGATCTATTTAAAACCTACAGTGGCCAGGGAATGCCCTGGTAGTCCAGTGGCTAAGACTCCACACTCCCAATGTAGGGGGCCCAGGTTCAATCCTTGGTCAGGGAACTAGATCCCACACGCCTCAAATAAAACGTCAAAGATCCCACGTACAGCAACTAAAATCCAAGGCAGTCAAATAAACAAAAACCACGGAGGCCAAAAGGAAGTAGGGCACTATTTTCCAAGTGTTAAAAGAAATGAATGTTAAATGGAATCCTATAAGTAGAAAGATAACTTTCAAAAAGACTTATTAAGTGACATAATTCATTGTGTTATTAATAGGATAAAGAAGAAAAATACAGAAATGTGGAAGAAAGGATTTGATGAAATTCAACATCCAATCATGATTTAAAAAAAAAAAGAAAACTCTCAGAAAAATAGTAGCAGAAGGTCACATCCTCAACTTGACAGTAATCTACAGAAAAACTCACAGCTGACACTGTCCATGATGGTGAAAGGCCAAGTGCTTTCTTCCCGAGACTAGGAACAAAGTAAGGATATCCACTTACATCATTCTCATTCAACACTGAGCTGGAAATGTCAGCTTTACCTCAATGACTGAGAGCAGCCTCCATCCTGCTCTTGTTGGCTCCAGTCTTGGCAGCCTGTCTGCAGTTTATCTGGAGGAGCATCCTTGATGACTTCTCTTTTGCACATCCCCTATCCAATTCAGCAGCAAAATCTGTTGCTCTGCCTTCAAAATGGCTTTAAAACACAACCATCTCCCCTGTCTGTTCAAAGTCACTACTATTTCTTGCTGGATCAAAGCAATGGATCACCCAGGGTGGTACTGCTTCACCTTTATCCCTTAGAAGCCAATCTTTCCATGTATAAATCACACCATCTTGTTCAGCTCTCCAGTGGTGCCACATCACTAAATGGAAAAGCCAGAATTCTTAGGACTACTACAGGAACCTGCAGGAACTGGCCCCGATCACCTCTTAGACCTTGCCCACTTCACTAGCCACATGGATCATCCTTAGTAGAACCCACCAAGCATAATCCTGTGGGGCTTTAAAACATGCTTTTATAAAAAAAGAGTAAACCTCTCTGATTTATTTTTGCTTTTTAAATATCTATTGATTTAGCTTCATCTGGTCTTTAGTTGTGATTCATGGACTCCAGTTGTTTGCACGAGGGCGCAGGAGTTGCGGCACACAGGCTTAGTTGCTCCACAGCATGTGGGATCTTAGTTATCCAATCAGGGATGGAACCCGAGTCCCCTGCATTGCAACGTAGATTCTTAACCACTGAACTACCAGGGAAGCCCCTAAAACATGTTTTTACTGAGGCTCTTTTGTATTTGCTATTTTCTCATGGGCAGAAGGGCCTGGTAGGCTACAGTCCCTAGAGTCGCCAAGAGTTGGACATGACTGAAGCAGCTGAGCACAGACTGCCAGGAATGGGTCTGCAAGCCTCCAGCTGGCCCCTTCTCAAAGAGCCTTCCCTGACCACCTCTGACAACCAGAGGCCACATCCACCTGGCATTCCCATCCCACACTCCGTTTTCCTTCCCTCCATATCCCTTAGAGCCACTGACACATCATTTATCCCAGGCTACATAGTGATCATCTGTGTCCCCTATTTAAAATGTAAACTCTCAGGGGTTTCCCTGAGGGTCCAGCAGTTAAGACTTCACCTTCCAATTCAGGGGGTTTGGGTTCAGTCCCTGAATTGGGGAGTTAAGATCCTACATTCCTCAAGGCCAAAAAGAAACAAAGCATAAAGCAGAAGCACTATTGTAACAAATGCAATAAAGACTTTAAAAAGGGTCTACATTAAGAAATATCTTTAAAAGTTTAAAAGATAAATCAATAAAATGTAAATTCTTAGAAGGCAGGACCTTACCTATTTTGTTTTCTAATCAGTATCTAGAAATGCATCTGGCACATACCAAATGCTTGTAAATATCTGTTAAATAAATGAACAAGCTAAAACAATACCCTATATATGTCTTTCTACCCCATCCTTTCCTTCCTTCTCTTTTCTGAACTCTTTTTCTTTCCTTCCTTAAACAAATGTCTACTGGTTGTGCAAGACAACAGATTGGATTCATGCAAATTATGCATGAATAGGTCTACCTGTTTTCTGCAAATATCCAAGCATGTAAACAAAATCTCACATGAGACACAGATGGCAATTCAGTTTCCAAAAGTTTCACTAGTGTAAATCTGTGCAAATTTCTGTAGGAATGAGCAGCAAAAAGAAACAGATCACTGTCAGGAACACAAAAGCTTATGATTTTGCATATTTCTAAACTAATGATTTTGCATGTCCACCTAATGCTTCACTCTTGAGAGTGATGCCAATTCTTGACAGCCAGAGTCCTCAGGAGTGCCTCCTGACATCCTAGAAATAGAGCATGTATGTGGCTCCCCATGCCATGCCATGCTCAGTAGCTCAATCGTGTCTGACTCTTCGTGATCTCATGGATGGTAGCCCACCAGGCGCCTCTATCCATGGGATTTTCCAGGCCAAAAATACTGGAGTGGGTTGCCATCTCCTCCTCCAATCGAACTCTGATCTCTTGCATCTCCTGCATTGGCAGGCAGATTCTTTACCAGCACTCCACCTGGGAAGCCCCATATGCAGACAGTTTCTCTGTTGCTAGAAGGACTATTCATACAGGACAGGTAGGTGGAAGGATAACTCTTACTGAGATTATGGGTTTGCACAGATCATGGGTCAAAATTGGAGCTTATCTTAGGCCCCTCTTTTACCTGTCTCTCTCTAAAGGCAGAGGGCAATCTGATGTTTGATTTCAGAGTATGAGAAGTTCCCATTAAGTTTCTGCCTCACGGGGTATAAAGGATAGGCTTTCACCCATCTACAGTGACAGTCTTGCCGGCTGCTCCCATGTTGGTATACATCATGGATCAGAGCTAAAACAGGTCCAGCCAGTGCAGTGACCCTGTGCTAAGTAAATACTCCTCACTTCTCTTCATGCTGAAGCCAGACCACTGGGTAATAAAAGCACAATCAAATGCCAGCTCACACGCAAGACTTTTATTCCAAGCAGGTACTTTGTTCCAGTCGGCCCAAGAAGAGGGAGAGATTATTCATTTAGCTCTAAATTCAATTTATTTTCTGAACTTGTTTCAGTTTGATTCTCTCGTGTTTTAGGCTCCATAATAAGTTTATCCTCTGTTCTACTTGAGTCGGCGAAACCTCAGGGGGGTCTCTTTGCAAGTTACAGAGCGTGATGATTAGCAACTCAAAAACAGAAGCATGTTCTTTTGAAACGTCCAGAAACAGAATCCAAACCCACAAGGCAAAAGGCAGCTCTAAGGAAAGAGCCCGGGGCAGATGGAGCACAAGTCTTAGGAGTGAGAGATGCCCTGGGTACTGCCACACTGCATCAACTTCTCCTCTGATTCCAAAGCCTCAGCTGGTCTGAAGATCTGGGCTGCCCAGGAGCAGCAGGCGGACCACGTGCTTTTACCTCTTCCTCGGCTCCTGGATTTTTCCACCCTTTCTCCTCCTGACTGTAGCAAGCTGGCCTCACACTGCCACCTCTCTATGTCAACACGTTCACAACACAGCTGGGCTCTGTGGTGGAAAATAACAACCACTGGGCAAAATGAGTTGGTGGCTCGTTTGGCCGAGTCTTCCTAAAAACAAAACCAGAACACACCGCATGCAGGTTCTTCGTCAGAGAGTTTGGGTAGCTTAGCTAAATTCTCACTGCAACAGACCTGGAATGCCTGTGTGCATGCTGAGTTGCCTCAACAGGGTCCAACTCTGCAACCCCATGGACTGTAGAGCAACAGGCTTCTCTGTCTATGGGATTTCCCAGGCAAGAATACTGGAGAGAGTTGCCACTTCCTCCCCCAGGGGATCATCTCGACCCAGGGATTAAACCTGTGTCTCTTGTGTCTCCTGCACTGGCAGGCGGATTCTTTACCACTAGCGCCACCTGGGAAGCCCATACTCTTGTCCTTCCTGCACCCAGACACCGCGCGCATTGTCCATCTCCACTTGTAAATCCAGTTCTGTTCCTTTACCTATATGTTTCTTACAAGCCGTCTTGAGACAAACAGGCCAACTATTTCTTCTTTATTTCTGGGACATGTGTGGATGTGTTTTTTCTCTAAATCATGGGGTTTTGTTTTTGTTTTTTTTTTAGTTTTATTTTGAAACAATATCAGACTTCTAGAAAAGCTGCAGAAATAGTTCAAAAGATTCCTGTGTACTCTTCACCAAGATTCCCCTAATTTTTAATGTTTTACCACACTTGTTTTCATACTCTCTATCTATATATGATTATTAAATACTGACACTTTGATTCCACTGTTTTAGTTTTTGTTCTGGAGAAGAGCCACAATAAGCACAAGTTGATCTCCCATACATAAGGCTAGAAGTTCTATGGGTAGGTGTCAGAGGTGAGCAAATATCCACAGGCCAGGAACTCAGCTGAGAGCTTCTAGTACTTGGTCCACAGAATAATAAAACATTGTGTATTGTGAACTTCACTGGGCTTCCCCAGTGGCTTAGCCATAAAGAACCTGCCTGCAATGCCAGAGATGCAGAAGACATGGGTTCTGTCCCTGGGTTGGAAAGATTCCCCTGGAGGAGAGCATGGCAATCCACTCCAGTATCCTTGTCTGGAAAATCCCCATATACAGAGGAGCCTGGCAGGCTATAGTCCATAGGGTCTCAGACAGTCAGACATGACTGAAGTGACTTAGCATGCATGCATGAGCTTCAATTTTAAAATGATTTATCTATTTTGGAGGGGGTTTGCCCTGGGTGTTCATTACTGCACAGGCTTTCTCTAGATGTAGCCAGTGGGGGCTACTCTTTATTGCAGTGCATGGGTTTCTCATTGTGGTGGTTTCTCTAGTGGCGGAGCAGGGGCTCCAAGCCACGTGGCCTTCAGCCGTTGCGGCTCCTGGGTTTAGTTGCTTTGTGGCATGTAGAATCTTCCCAGACCAGGGATTGAACCCATACCTCCTGCACTGGCAGGCAGATTCTTATCCACTCTGCCACCAGGGAAGTCTGAGCATCATTTTTAAGAAAGAAAAATGGAGGCTTAAAGGCAAAGACGTGCCAAGTTGCCATAGCTATGAAATCCATATAACTATGAAGCCAAGATTCTAACCAGATCCTTATTTCCTTTAAAACACATTATCTGAATACTCAGGGAGCCAGATCACAACACACTCTATTTGAAACCCACCTAGTCTGAAACACAGCCTATCTGACAGCTGCCAAGACTTTTCCTATCATATGACCGGAGGGTACATAAATTACAATAGGAGTGCTTTTTCCATCAGCAAGTAATTAGGCAAGTCACACCTGCTTGGAGTTCATCCGTAGATATATTCTGGCTCCTTTCTGGATTTATACCTGTCATTTTTAGCAATTAAGAGACTCAGCTGAATTTTCTATGATTCACCTCAAGATGCCATATGTTCAATAAAGGTACTGGTATAGAAAAAGCAGCTGATGCCTCTAGGAAAACATAAGCAAACACTAAGTATACAAACATTTCTGCTGGGTACATATGCCTAAGATTTATCTTCTTTTATGTGGATTTTATCACTTCTCAGAATAAGCAAAACGAAACTAATTTCCGGTGACATTTGTATTCAGACCAGAATTTCGGCATCCAAACAGTAAAATTTATCATCAGAGAATGAGTCAGAGGTGTTGTAAACTTCAGCTTTCTGAGTAAAGGAAAACATCACGTCTAGCTATCACAGCAGCAGCTATCACATATTAAGGGCAAATCTAGTGTTTAAAGTGAAAGTAGTGAAAGTGTTAATCACTCTGTCATGTCTGAACCTTTGCAACCCATGGACTGCTGTAGCCTGCCAGGCCCCTCTGTCCATGGAATTCTCCAGGCAAGAATACTGGGCTGGGTTGTCATTCCCTTCTCCAGGGGATCTTCCCAACCCAGGGGTCGAACTTGGGTCTTCTGCATTACAGGCAATTTCTTTACCATCTGAGCCACCAGGAAATCTAGCGTTTGGACCATCCCAAATTTATTAGATAAGAACTTAGTTGGTTCTAGCCCCACAAAACAAAAGTTTTATGACCTAAGTCTCCTTTTATCCCCTAGTCTTTCCATCCCTTGTCCTCCCACCCTCAGTGTTGGGTCAGGCCATCCACTGACTTCCTCAGTTCCAGGAGACCTGCTGAGCACTGCTGGGAAAAGTACCTGCCCACATAGACAGAAACCCAAACCCATGATCTACCTTAACACTTGTCTTTAAGTCCTGCTCTGTCACCCATCTCTCCTTCATTGGGCAGCTTTTCCTCCCATTCCCTTGAATGACTGTTTCTCCTTTGACCAATCTCCTCAAATTATCCTCCCATCCTACCCATCAGTGGATGGTCTCATATTACTCCCCACAAACTGTCAAGGCTAGAGGAGTGACCTCCTTCAATTTCCAGCTTCCTGTATCCATAAACTTATCTTCTAAAAGCCACCTTCTTCCTTTCAGTCTAAAGGCAGAGGCTCCTTTCCCATTGTTCATGATTGATGAACCTCTTCTGACTTAGCTAGACCATTTCATTCCCCATTTAGGCTGTGCTTTAAATCTTGTCCAAAACTGGCTTCTGCTCTACCCAGAAGATAGTTTTGGAAGTTTCTCAAGTTTCTTCTTTAAATGAAACAAGCAAAAAGAAAAATCAAATAAAGAGCCAAAAAATACCACTCCTCTGTAATTATTGCCCTAATAGTCTCTTTTCTTTAACAATCACATTTCTCAAATGAAGATTACTTTCATTCTCTGCTCTCTTACCAGCCAAACATCCCTAGCCAAGGAAAGGAATCTTTTCTTCTTTTGCATTTTCAACTTAAGTTGGCTTCACTGCAATATTTGAAAATTTTATTTCTGTGCAAGTTAAACAAAAAAAATTCTCTATACCCCTCTCCATTCTATTTGGAAGCAAATACATAAACAAAATATAATTTCATGGTATATTTTTCATTAGCTTTAAATGTCTAGGACAGAGACATTCATGGCTGGTGTAGCCTAATCCAGTGAATCCCCTACATACAAACCTTCAAGTCTCAAACTTTCAAAGATGTGAACATGAGTTCCATCAACATCAGGCATGAGTGAAATCCCATTGCCTCTGTCTCTATTGCTGATGGTCCTTCAGCTCTACCACCTCCCACCTCCTCTCTCTCCTCCACTCAGTAACTCTTCTTGCCTGTTAACTGGATGCCAGCCCCTGTAAGCAAGCTGTTTTACTATACTATTGTACTTTTCAAAGTACTGTACTGTAAGATTAAAAATGTTTTCTTTATTCTCTGTTTATGTTTTACATATTATTTGTGTGTAAAGTATGATGAAATGTATTACAGTACAGTAGTATACAGCCAATTGTGTTAGTTGGGTACCTAGGCTAATTTTGCTGGACTTCAGAACAACTTGGACTTACGAATGTGCTCTCAGAATGGAACTTGTTTGGATGTAGGAGACTTACTGTAATTCTTTGTTTCTTGCTTCACAGGAAGGTAGAAAACTCTCTTCTCAGTGTTAGTGCTAAGTTGCTTCAATCGTGTCTGATTCTTTGCGATGCTATGGACTATGTCCCGCCAGGCTCCTCTGTCCAAGGAATTCTCTAGGTAAGAATACTGGAGTGGGTTGCCACATCCTCTTCCAGGAGACTGTCCCAACCCAGGGATCAAACCCACGTCTCACGTTTCCTGCATTGGCAGGTGGATTCTTTACCAGTAGCGCCACCTGGGAAATCCGATAAAAGGGATTTCCATTGTCCATATAAGACCAAACTATGTTGCCCTGACCAAAAATAGAAAGAAAGAGAAAAAATGCTCACCCTGACAAAGTGTGCTAGCTTTCTCGGCAATAGTAAGGAAATTAACGATAACACTTGCTGATGGAGAGGATGAATGAGAGTTGGAGCACCTAGCTGCTTTCACCCGTGAGACTGCACTTTTCTTATTTGGATTAAAGACAAGCTCTTTACCATCTATCTGAAGCTGTATATGATCAAGTTTGGAAGTTATAGGAGTTCAAGGAGCAGAACCCCATCCTCATGTGGGAAGGCCTGGAATTTTCTCAAGGATCAAGTGGGATACTGCCTCTGTGGGCTTGAGTGTAAAAGATTCAGGAAAAAAATGGAAGAAATTAAGAAGTGAATTTGAAGAAAGAAGTTACCCCTGTGAGGCACCATTCATTCAAAGACATAAGTCTATATCACGTACTTCCCCTCCAAATGCAGATAAGCAACAAAACCAAAATTAAGAGTAATATCTTTCCTTCCCCTGAACACACACCTTGTAACTGTGAGATATGTATGATCCACTAGAAAAATAGCACCCTACATTTCCACTATGAACCAGCGTTTTGCCTGATGAAATTACTAAGGAGGTACTAAGGAAAAGGACACTTACTGGTCTGTGTTCATCTTGCTAAGAGATCAAGAGAGGGCTGTTCAGCAGAGGTTGGACTGTGGGGCTCTACCCAGCAACACAATAATGCCAGGCTGGCCACAGAGGTGAGGACTGACTCATCACGTGTGGAACCTGTCTCCCTTCCAGGGTAGGCTGGCAAGTTACAGAAAAGGAGGGCCCTTCCAAACCTGTGTCCTGCTCTCATACAAGCCCTGGCTGCTGTCTCAAGCTCCAAACAGATCTGCAAGTCCACCAAATGCTATTCTCTTCCTGGACACTCTCAGGACCTCAGAGGTTACCCATCTATAGTAACTTGTTTGCCTTGCCCCAGAGACTTGTTACTCTTGCTGAATTTAGAGGTTTAAAAACTGACACCACCATCTACTCATGGATGCCATTAGTCACCTGTCTTCTTCCCCTACCCAAACATTTCTTACAAGTTTCTTTCTCTCTGTTCCCATTTGCACTCATTAGTTCCTGGCCATACTTTCCAAAGAAAATCATTGAGTGATCTTCCTACTTCTCTCTCTGGTAAACTAGCCCTTCAACCATCCTGTCCACTAGTGTCAGTGGCATTTTTAAAATCCCGGATGTCAATATCTTTTTTCATCCAAAACCCTTCAAAGGCTCTCTATTAAAACTTTTTTTTCAAAAACTTTTTATTTTGTATTGGGGTATAGCTGATTAACAATGCTGTGATAGTTTCAGATGAACAGCTAAGGGACTCAGCCATATATCCACATATATCCATTCTCCCCCAAACTCCCTCCCATTCAGGCTTCCACATAACATTGAGCTGAGTTCCCTCTGCTAGACAGTGGGACCTTGCTGGTTACCCATTTCAAATATAGCAGTGTGCACATGTCCATCCTAAATTCCCTAACTATCCCTTCCCCCTTCTTTCCCCCCAGCAACTATAAATTCATTCTCTAAGTCTGTAAGTTTCTTTTTGTTTAATAAGTTCATTTGTACCATTTCTTTTTAGATTCCACATATAGGGAATGTCATATGGTATTTCTCCTTCTCTGACTTACTTCACTCAATATGACAATATCTAGGTCCATGCAGGGTGCTGCAAATGGCATTATTTCATTCTTCTTAATGGTTGAGTGATATTCCGTTCTATATATGTACTTCATCCTCTTTATCCATTCTTTGCCAATGGACACTGAGTTTGCTTACACCAATACTTCTTAGCCTGGTCTACAGCGCCCTCCAAGGTCTGTCACATGCCTACTTGCCCACTGTCATTTACTGCATCTCTTCTCCTTCTTCCCCCTCTATACCCTGGCTTCCTTTTCATTCCTGCAACACATTAAGCTCATTCCTGCTACTTGGCTTCTCACAGGCTGTTCCCTCTTCCTAAAACCTTCTAAACCATTCCCCAGATTCCATCCCACCTCAGCACTCAGTGTTGTGAAGTGCAAGGTTATTAGGGCACTGACTTAAATGCTGTCTCTTCAAAGAAGCCATTCTTACCTAAATTACTTGCCACTACCATATCCCAACTTGATTTTATTCATCTCTGTTGCTGCTGCTGCTAAGTCGCTTCAGTCGCGTCTGACTCTGTGCGACCCCAGAGAGAGTAGCCCAGCAGGCTCCCCCGTCCCTGGGATTCTCCAGGCAAGAACACTGGAGTGGGTTGCCATTTCCTTCTCCATTATTTATCGCTATAAATTACTTATTTTCCCTATGGCTATTACTATATTATGTGACTATTCTCTTATTGGCTTCCTGGTTTACTGACTGTCTCACCTTAGTCTGAAAGCTCCAAAAGGTCAGAGATCACTTTATATGTTTAACATCCGATACAGTCTCTGGCACGGGCTTCCTTGGTAGCTCAGCTGGTAAAGAATCCGCCTGCAATGCAGGAGACCCTGGTTTAATTCCTGGGTCAGAAAGATCCTCCGGAGAAGGGATAGGCTACCCAATCCAATATTCTTGGGCTTTCATGGTGGCTCATATGGTAAAGAATTAACCCACAGTGCAGGAGACCTGGGTTCAATCCCTGGGTTAGGAAGATCCCCTGGAAGAGGTCATGGCAACCCACTCTAGTATTCTTGCCTGGAGAATCTCATGGACAGAGGAGCCTGGCAGGCTACAGTTCATGGAGTCACAAAGAATCAGACTCAGCTGAGTTACTACGCACAGCACAGTCCCTGGCACCTAGCAGATGCCCAGTACAAATTGGCTGAATGAATGACAGATGAATTAATAAATGAAGGCAGCCCATGAGATGCTCATGGGCTTTACGACAATGACCCCTCATCCTAGAGAGACCTCTGTCCCCTCCCACATCCTGCCGAACACCCACACTGCACCCCTTTCTTTACTACTGGCATCATTAGCTCCTTCAAATTTTCTTTCTCTCACCTCCCAGTTATAGTTTTCAGCTTCCTCCTTTATACCTTACCTCGAATTTGTATTAACTTCTAGCACAGCTCCTGTAACTCTTAAATGTTCTATTTTGTGTTTCTTTGTTGTGTTGCATATTTGCTCAGTCATGGCTGGCTCTTTGCAACCCCATGGACTGTAGCCCACCAGGCTCCTCTGTCGATGGGATTTCCCAGGCAAGAATACTGGAGTGGGTTGCCATTTCCTTCAGGGGATCCTTCAGGGGATCTTTCCAACCCAAGGTCCTCTTAGGAAAACTCATTAATTTCTTGAGGATAGAGACTATGCTTTAATCATGCTTGCATACTCAATACCTAGCCCAGTGTCTGACACTAAACACACTCTCTTGAAATTATTTTTGAATTAGAAATTAATGACAAAATGAGGCATGCTATGATTCTACTTTTTAACCCATGAACATCCCACTATAGAAATTATCAGAAAATCTCTGTGCATCATCTCACCATCCATTACCTGGAGCACTAAGATACACAAGAGCACAACACTTAGGAAATTACAACCCTTCCAAAAAGCAAGACTTGTCAGATTGTGCATAAAAAAGGAGAAACACTGTGAAGAGAGGGCAGTAGTAAGTCCATTTAGCTTTCAAACTACTGTGCAAATCTGAGCACCAATGGTCCGTGAACCTAGTCAAATAAAAGAAATAATTTCAGAAGTCACAGTGACAGCATTGAATATAGAGACTGCCAAGCAAGGCAGAGTCAGAGGCATTAGCCTTTTAGAGATTAATTCTCTATCTGAATAAGGGGTATCACTAATAAATCAAGTGACCAAACACGTTTAGCACAAACACCCAAACAGGATTTTACACTGACAGTTATTTAACTTCTGATGACCTTGCCTCTAGTCAGACTATCTTTTGCATCATCTGCCAATCAAATGGCCCTCTATCCTGACAGTGGGTAGAGCTTTAACATACGGCTCTTGAACATAACCAATAGGCAATACCAAGGCTCATACAACCGCCTTACAAGGAAGTGAACTTATCTCATTTTTCTCCCAAGCATGATGTCTGTTTACATGTTTTACATCAGTTGCTAATGTTATTCACTGTTACTTAACTACGGAAAATTAAATTTAAATAAGCAATGTATAAAAGAGGCAATATATTATGACAAGTGGGTTTATCTCAGAACTGCAAGTTTAGCTTAATATTAGAAAATTAATTAATGTGATTTAACTCAATAACAGATTAAAAGGGAAAAATTATATGATAATCATAATAAATGTGGAAAGAAGCATCTAATACAATTCAATATTCATTTGCATTTAAAATATTTTAGTAAATGTGGAATAAAAAGATACTTCCTTAAACTCATAAATGAAATGCACACAAATATGACCATGCACACACACACACACACACACACCCCTCATTAAATATCATACTTAATGATGAAATGTTGAAAGCATTTCTTAAGATTGAGAACAATACAAAGATATTCACTATCACCATTTATACAATGTTGTTAAAGTTCAAGCCAATGTGTTAAAAACAAGAGAAAATTTTTAAAGATAAAACACATTGTTTTTTTCTGTAGTAATTTATTTTATCTTATTTTTAATTTTTACATTTAAATTTATTTATTTTAATTGGAGGCTAACTACTTTACAATATTGTATTGGTTTTGCCACACATCAACAAGAATCCACGACAGAATTCTATCTTTTACAAATGATATGATTATCCATATAGAAAATCCTAAATAGTGTGCAGAAAAAATATTAAAATTTTAAAAGAATTACATTTTCTAAATAAAAATGGTATAGAAAAGTCAAACTCATCTCTCTTTATTAGTAACAATCATTTTGAAAAGTAATTTTTAAAGAATATATCACTTACAGTAACCCACAAGTAAAAAAATTCAAGAATAAAATTATTATGTGGAAGAAAGCTCTTAATAAAAAAAATTATGAAAATTACTGAAGAACCTTACCTAAATGGAGAAATATACAAGCTTTTGGAAACATCTTGGACAGCAGCATTTGCTATCATTTTTTATATCATTTTCCCTGGTTCAGTTCAGTTAAGTCACTCAGTCATGTCCAACTCTCTGCGATCCCACGAACCACTGCAAGCCAGGCCTCCCTGTAGAGTCTGGATAAACTCATGTCCATTGAGTTGGTGATGCCATCCAACCATCTCATCCTCTGTTGTCCTCTTATCATCCTGCCTTCAATCTTTCCCAGCATCAGGGTCTTTTCAAATGAGTCAGTTCTTCACATCAGGTGGCCAAAGTATTGGAGTTTCAGCTTCAACATCAGTCCTTCCAATGAACACCCAGGACTGATCTCCTTTAGAATGGACTCTTTGGATCTCCTTGCAGTCCAAGGGACTTTCAAGAGTCTTCTCCAACACCACAGTTTAACAGCATCAATTCTTCAGTGCTCAACTTTCTTTATAGTCCAACTCTTACATCCATACATGACCACAGGAAAACCATAGCCTTGACTAGACGGACCTTTGTTGACAAAGTAATATCTCTGTTTTTGAATATGCTATCTAGGTTGGTCATAACTTTCCTTGAAAGGAGTGTCTTTTAATTTCATGGCTGCAGTCACCATCTGCAGTGATTTTTGGAGCCCCCCAAAAATAAAATCTGACACTGTTTCCACTGTTTCCCCATCTATTTCCCATGAAGCGATGGGACCAGATGCCATGATCTTCGTTTTCTGAATGTTGAGCTTTAAGTCAACTTTTTGCTCTCCTCTTTCACTTTCATCAAGACGCTCTTTAGTTATTCTTCACTTTCTGCCATAAGGGTGGTGTCATCTGCATATCTGAAGTTACTGATATTTCTTCCAGCAATCTGGATTGCAGCTTGTGCTTCTTCCAGCCCAGTGTCTCTCATGATGTACTCTGCATATAAGTTAAATAAGCAGAGACAGCCTTGATGTACTCCTTTTCCTATTTGGAACCAGTCTGTTGTTCCATGTCCAGTTCTAATTGTTACCTCCTGACCTGCATATAGGTTTCTCAAGAGGCAGGTCAGGTGGTCTGGTATTCCCATCTTTTTGAGAATTTTCCACAGTTTATTGTGATCCACACAGTCAAAGGCTTTGGCATAGTCAATAAAGCAGATGTTCTTCTGGAACTCTCTTGCTTTTTCCATGATCCAGTGGAGGTTGGCAATTTGATCTCTGGTTCCTCTGCCTTTTCTAAAACCAGCTTGAACATCTGGAAGTTCACAGTTAATGTACTGCTGAAGCTTGGCTTGGAGAATTTTGAGCATTACTTTCTTTACTAGTATGTGAGATGAGTGGAATTGTGCGGTAGTTTGAACATTCTTTGGCATTGCCTTTCTTTGGGATTGGAATGAAAACTGATCCTTTCTAATCCTGTGGCCACTGCTGAGTTTTCCAAATTGGTTGGCATATTGAGTGCAGCACTTTCACAGCATCATCGTTCAGGATTTGAAATAGCTTAACTGGAATTCCATCACCTCCACTAGCTTTGTTCATAGTGATACTTTCTAAGGCCCACTTGACTTCACATTCCAGGTTGTCTGGCTCTAGGAGAGTGACCACACCATCGTGATTATCTGGGTCATGAAGATCATTTTTGTATAGTTCTTCTGTTGTATTCTTGCCACCTCTTCTTAATATCTTCTGCTTCTGTTAGGTCCATACCATTTCTATGCGGTAGTTTGAACATTCTTTGGCATTGCCTTTCTTTGGGATTGGAATGAAAACTGATCCTTTCTAATCCTGTGGCCACTGCTGAGTTTTCCAAATTGGTTGGCATATTGAGTGCAGCACTTTCACAGCATCATCGTTCAGGATTTGAAATAGCTTAACTGGAATTCCATCACCTCCACTAGCTTTGTTCATAGTGATACTTTCTAAGGCCCACTTGACTTCACATTCCAGGTTGTCTGGCTCTAGGAGAGTGATCACACCATCGTGATTATCTGGGTCATGAAGATCATTTTTGTATAGTTCTTCTGTTGTATTCTTGCCACCTCTTCTTAATATCTTCTGCTTCTGTTAGGTCCATACCATTTCTGTCCTTTATCGAGCCCATCTTTGCATGAAATGTTCCCTTGGTATCTCTAATTTTCTTGAAGAGATCTCTAGTCTTTCCCATTCTATTGTTTTCCTCTATTTCTTTGCATTGATCGCTGAGGAAGGCTTTCTTATCTCTTCTTGCTATTCTTTGGAACTCTGCATTCAAATGAGTACATCTTTCCTTTTGGCCTTTGCTTTTCAATTCTCTTCTTTTCACAGCTCTTTGTAAAGCCTCCTCAGATGGCCCTGCACATAAGTAATTTTATAAAATTCCAATAAAAACCCCAGTAAGTACTTTTATACTGTTCTTTTGAAATTAACACAGTTTCACACTAAAATTTATTTAGACACAAAAAAGGCTCAGAAGAGTTAAAATACTCTTGAAGAAACAAAATAAAGTACAGGACTTCCTTATTGTATACCAAGATATATTTAAACTAGGATTCCACACAGATGTGGAATAAAGACAACCCTATAGCAAAATGGAGATAAAAATGAACATACACATCACAACTGAGGGAATCTAAAAGACCGAAGGATTATTTGAAAAAATGATTCACCTTGTTTGTAATCAAGAAATACCTATTAACACTACAATGAGATATCATCACATACTCATTAGACTGGCAAAAAATGAAAAGTTTAACAACCCTCAAGTACTGGAATGTGAAGTCAAGTGGGCCTTAGAAAGCATCANTCCAGACAGCCATTTTGCTTTTTTGCATTTCTTTTTCTTGGGGATGGTCTTGATCCCTGTCTCCTGTACAATGTCACAAACCTCATTCCATAGTTCATCAGGCACTCTATCAGATCTAGACCCTTAAATCTATTTCTCACTTCCACTGTATAATCATAAGGGATTTGATTTAGGTCATACCTGAATGGTCTAGTGGTTTTCCCTATTTTCTTCAATTTAAGTCTGCATTTGGTAATAAGGAGTTCATGATCTGAGCCACAGTCAGCTCCTGGTCTTGTTTTTGTTGACTGAATAGAGCTTCTCCATCTTTGGCTGCAAGGAATATGATCAATCTGATTTCGGTGTTGACCATCTGGTGATGTCCATGTGTAGAGTCTTCTCTTGTGTTGTTGGAAGAGGGTGTTTGCTATGACCAGTGCATTTTCTTGGCAAAACTCTATTAGTCTTTGCCGTGCTTCATTCCGCATTACAAGGCCAAATTTTCCTGTTACTCTAGGTGTTTGACTTCCTACTTTTGCATTCCAGTCCCCTATAATGAAAAGGACATCTTTTTTGGGTGTTAGTTCTAAAAGGTCTTGTAGGTCTTCATAGAACTGTTCAACTTCAGCTTCTTCAGCATTGGCATGGCTCATAG
Source organism: Aepyceros melampus (assembly GCA_006408695.1). Classification (NCBI taxonomy): domain Eukaryota; kingdom Metazoa; phylum Chordata; class Mammalia; order Artiodactyla; family Bovidae; genus Aepyceros; species Aepyceros melampus. The sequence goes on along the minus strand of SJXQ01009839.1, from coordinate 77,345 downwards.
TTCCATTGAATTAGACAAGGCTGTGGTCCATGTGATCAGATTGGTTAGTTTTTTGTGACTGTGGTTTTCAGTCTGTCTACCCTCTGATGGAAAAGGATGAGAGGCTTCTGGCAGTTTCCTGATGGGTGAGACTGACAGGGGGAAACTGGGTCTTGTTCTGATGGGCAGGGCTGTGCTCAGTAAATCTTTAAACCAATTTTCCTTTGATGAGTGGAACTGTGTTCCCTCCCTGCTATTTACCTGTGGCCAAACTAATGCAGGAGACCCAGGTTCAATTCCTGGGTGGGGAAGATCTCCTCAAGAAGGGAATGGCAACCCACTCCAGTACTCTTGCCACCACCCCCCACCCCACCGGCCCCCCAAAAAGTGGCTCAAAGAAATTTTGGGAAATCCCCTGGAGGAAGAAATGGCAACCCACTCCAGTACTCTTGCCTGGAGAATTCTGTGGATAGAGGAGCCTGGTGGGCTACAGTCCATGGAGTCTCAAAGAGTTGGACACGACTGAGTGACTTCATTTCACTTCAAACTATGGTAGAGTTAATGAAGATAATGGGGACCTCCTTCAAAAGGTCCCATGCATGCACTTCTACAAGAGTGCCCCCAGCCCTGCAGCAGGCTACCACCAACCTACGTCTCCACTGGAGACTCCTGAACATGCCCGGGCAAGTCTGGGTCAGTCTCTCGTGGGGTCACTACTTCTTTCTCCTGGGTCTTGGTGCACACAAGGTTCTGCTTGTGCCCTCCGAGAGTCTATTTCCCAGTCCTGTGTAAGTTCTGGCAGCTCTGTGGTGGGGTCAAGGGTACCTCCTCCACGAGGGCGTATGCCATACCCAAGTCTGCTCCACCCAGAGCCCCTGTCCCTGCGGCAGGCCACTGCTGACCACAAGTGAAAGTGAAAGTGAAGTCGCTCAGTCATGTCCGACTCTTTTTGACCCTGTGGACTGTAGGCCACCAGACCAGGCTCCTGCATCCATGGGATTCTCCAGGCAAGAATACTGGAGTTGGTTGCCATTTCCTTCTCCAGAGTATCTTCCCAACCCAGGGATCAAACCCTGGTCTCCCTCATTGCAGGCAGACGCTTTAACCTCTGAGCCACCAGGGAAGCCCAGGGAATACCCCCACAGGAGATGCTCAAACACAGTTCTGTCTCAGTCTCTGTGGGGTCCCTGGGTCCTGGTGTGCACAAGGTTTGTTTGAGTCCTCTGAACATCTCTAGTGGAAATGGGGTTTGATTCCAAATGCGAATTCGCCCCTCCTACCATCTTGCTGGGGCTTCTCCTTTGCCCTTGGGCGTGGACTATCTCGTCACAGCCGCTCCAGGGCCACACAGCAGTGGCTCCAGAGCCTATGGTCTTGCTGTAGACCTTTTTGTCTGATATAGTCCAATTTGTTTATTTTTGCTTTGTTGCCTTGCCTGAGGCGAAAGATCCAAAAAGATACAACTAAGACCAATGTCAAAGAGTTTACCTACTCCTTATGTTGTCTTCTAAAGGTATTATGTTTCAGGTCTTGTATTTACATCTTCAGTCCATTTGAATTTGTTTTTGTGTAGGGTGTAAGAAGGTGGTCTAATTTCATTCTTTGTGTGTAGCTATCTAGTTTTCCCAGCATCATTTATTAAAGAAATTTTTTCCTCATTGTATATTCTTGTCTCCTTTGTCATAGATTGATCATGGGTGAACGTGTTAGTTGCTAAGTCTGACTCTTTTGACCCCCACGGACTGTAGCCCAGCAGTCTCCTCTGTCCATGGAATTCTCCAGGCAAGAATACTGGAGTGGGTTTCCATTCCCTTCTCCAGGGGACCTTTCCAATCCAGGGAGCAAAGCTGGGTCTCCTGCATTGCAGACAGATTCTGCACAAAAATAAACCCCTAGATGAATGGAAACCCTAGATGAATCTATAAGAGTCCATATAGATTGACCATATAAGTGTAGGTTTATTTCTGAGCTCTCCATTCTGCTTCATTCATCTATGTGTCTATTTTATGCCAGTACTATACTATTTTGATTACTATAGCTCTGTAGTATAATTTGAAATCAGGAAATGTAATGGTTCCAGCTTTATTATTCTTTTTTAAGTTGCTTTGACTATTTAGAGTCTTTTACAGTTCTATTTTAGAATTATTTGATCTAGTTTTCTAGAAAATGTCATGGGTATTTTTTATAGGGATTGCTTTGAGTCTGTAGATAGTTTGGGGGTAATGTAAGCATTTTAACATGAGTATGGAATATCTTTCCATTTACTTTTGCTGTGTTCAATTTCTTTTATCATTGTCTTATAGTTTTCAGAGTACAGATCTTTTACCTCCTAGGTTAAATTTATTCCTAGATATTTTATTCTTTTTTTGATGCAATTATAAATGGTATTATTTCATTTCTCTTTCTGATGGTTTATTATCTGTATGTAGAAAAGTAACATATTTCTGTATATTATTTTTATTTCATTTTTATTCTATATTGGTATATAATTGATGAACAATATTGTGTTAGTTTCAGGTGTACAGCAAGCTATATATATTAATTTTGTATCCTGCAATTTTACTGAATTTTACTGAGTTTTTTAGTAGAGTCTTTAGAGTTTTCTATATATAATATCATCTACCAATAGTGATAGTTTTACTTCTTCCCTTCCAATTTGAATGTCTTTTACTTATTTTTCTTCTATGATTGCTATAGCTGGGACTTACAGTGCTATGTTGCATGAAAGTGGTGAGATGGGCATCTTTGTCTTATTCCTGTTCTTAGAGGAAAAGCTCCCGACTTTTCACCATTGAGTGTGATATTAGCTGCGGGTTTGTTGTAACTGGCCTTAGTATGCTGAGGTGTGTCTCCTCTGCACTCATTTTGTTGCGAGTTTTCATTGTCAGTAGATGCTGAAGTTTGTCAAAGGTTTTTTCTGCATCTGTTGAGATGGTCATGTGTTTTTTATCTTTCATTTTTTTAATGTGATGAATCATGTTGATTTATGAATATTTGATCATCTTACACGGAGAAGGCAATGGCACCCCACTCCAGTACTCTTGCCTGGAAACTCCCATGGACGGAGGAGCCTGGTAGGCTGCAGTCCATGGGGTCGCTGAGAGTTGGACATGACTCAGTGACTTCACTTTCACTTTTCACTTTCATGCACTGGAGAAGGAAATGGCAACCCACTCCAGTGTTCTTGCCTCGAGAATCCCAGGGATGAGGGAGCCTGGTGGGCTGCCATCTATGCGGTCGCACAGAGTTGGACACGACTGAAGCGACTTAGCAGCAGCAGCACACTCTTGGCATAAAGTCCATGTGATCATGGTGTATACTCCTTTTAAAGTATTATTGAATTCAACTGGTAATATTTTATTGAGCATTTGTTGTCCCATCTATTTTTTTTATCCAGAATATTAGCATTCAATTTTCTTTCTTTCTTTCTTTTTTTGTTGATGTCTTTGTCTGATTTTGCTATCAGGGTAATGCTGCCTCATAGAATGAGTTTGTAAGCTTTCCTCCCTCTTCAATTTAAAAAAATAATTTGGTGAGGATAGGTATTATCTTTCTAATGTTATACTCTAAAGTTTTTAATGTGAACAACTGAGTAACTCATTACTAAGATCAGGAATGCTGGGCAGTCAGGAGTGGAATTTAGGTCATGTCAAGTTTGAAAGGCTGGTGGGATATGCCTATGACAGGAACTGTTGAGAAGCAGTTGGAAATTCATGTCTAGAACTCAGATAGTTCCAGGCTGGAAATAAATATTTGGGAGTTGTCAGCAGAGAGAGGGCATTTAAAGGCATTTAATGACCTATGCCCCAGTGGTAATCCTGACCAGCATTTAAAAAAAGTGAATAAAATAGAAATTTCAGAGTGTGTTATACATAGTACGTGGTCATTGTTTTGTGAAATATTTTATTTCAGTTGTGTTTGTGTACACGCACAAACTGGGTCAGGATGTAAAATGTATTTCTTACTGTGAAAGTGAGAGTGTGTTAGTCGTTCAGTTGTGTCTGACTCTGCAACCTGATGGACTGTGTCCTACCAGGCTCCTCTGTCCATGGGATTCTCCAGGCAAGAATATTGGAGTGGGTAGCCATTAGCTTCTCTGGGGGATTTTCCCAACACATGGATTGAATCTGGGTCTCCCCCATTGCAGATAGATTCTTTACTCTCTGAGAGTCATGGTTAAAAGTTTGAAGGTCATTTAGCTAAGGGCTGAGTGAAGGAGAACTGAGAACTGATCCCTGGGGCACTCTGAAGTGTAAAGTTTAGGAAAGAATTTCAACAAGCAACTCATGAGAAGGAGTGGTGTAGGAGGAACATTAAGAAGCTGAACAGTGAAAGTATTTGAATCAGGGAGAGAGATCGTGTGCCTCAAAAATGCTATCACAAGACTGAGTAAGGTGACTAAGCACTGAAAATGAGATTAGCAACATGGAAAGCAATGGGGACCTTGATAAAGTTCCTTTGGTGGCATATGGGGGGCCAAAACCTGGTTAGAATGGGTCCAGAGAGACTGGGATGGAGGAAAGAAGTAAAGACAGGGTCTGCTTGATGGAAGGAATTTACTAAAAGGTGAGAAAGAGAAATGGGACAGTAGAGGGAGATGTGAGGTCAGTGAGGAGGATGACTGGGAGAGTTGTCCTGGAGCAGGGCAGAGGGAGGAGGGGAGAGGATCTAATAAAGATTAGAGATGGTATTGTTAGCTGAGGAGAAGGCAGGGGGGGTAAGAGATCCTTGCTCAGTCACTCAAACAAAAAGTGATAAAGCCCTCCAGTGGTCTACAGTCTGCCACTAGAGTGTGCCTGCATGCCCACCCTTGACTTGTGGCTGAAAGCTTGGACATCCATGTGGTGGCTTTACCTCTGGGCTTACTTGGGGCTAAGTGTAGTACCTGCTTTCCCATCAAAATCTCTCCCAAGGGCCCTGAGTCTGCAGCTTAAGCTCATCCATGGTAAACAGTGAGGTCACCAAAAAGGATGACTGTGATTCCAAACAGAATGGAGCCAGGTCTGTGGAATCAGCCTGGCATGGAGGAAAGTCTGTGCAGCTCTAACACAGGCCCAGTCCTGCCTCCCCCTTCCATATGCACTAGGAAGGTGTCTTCACTGGTGGCACACAGACCCAGGCCACCTCTGGGTGTGAGAAAACAAAACAACTAGAGTGAAATGCACCCAAACTCGTCATAGTGACTGTTCATTAACAGTAACTTCCCTCCTTTTTTGGAAATGTCACAATTTCCACAATAGCCATAGATTCCTTTTATAATAGAAATCTTCAATAAATGTATTTTTCTTCTTTTTTTTCTGAATATGAGGACTGATTCAGTTTTGCAGGCCGCAACTCAGAAATCCCAGGGGTTTCACAGACCTCCCTCCCAATCTACACTCCTATCCCTACCCCCAGAGCCCCCACCCAGGTTATAAAGGCTGGAAGGGAGATTGGGAGGTGGAAAGAGCATGGGAGGATGGGGGATCAGATCATTCAATTCTGCTTTTATCTGTTTGCACAGGAAAAAAAAAATCACTGAAAGGATGATTTCTAAGGTTTGTTCCAACTTAAACACTCTGTGTTCTGTGTTACCTGTAAATTGTTGAGATGATTGCAGTACTGCAATTTTATCTGAGCTAAGGTTTCCACAGAGTTATACACAGGATGATGCCTTAGATTTCTGGCAGAGTGGAAAGTGCTTTGACAGGTTCCCTGTGTGAGAGCCCAGCGGGTACCACAGTGCCTAGATCAGAAGGGTTACTTTGGAGGTTTCTGGAAAGAATTGAAATTTGGTCAAACTTACCATTCAGGGCAAAGACTGTGTAACTTGTGCAGTGACCCCAAATCAGCAGAGGTTCATTTCCTGAAACAAGATGAGACTAGGTTGTGCTTGCTCCACTGTGTCTACCCACTGCTTTTTTCTGAGTTGCATTCAAGGGTCTCCCCCTCCTATCCCCCACAGATCAGAAAGAAAGAAATAACAGCTAACAGTAGTAGTTAAAAATGGCAAACCTTTTGCCCTTTCTCAGGAATTACAAAGCTTCTAGCAAGGGAGGGAAAGGATTTTCATTTTGTTGAGTTTCTATAAAGACAAAGAAGCTTCATTGTTCCTGGTATGTAGCAGCTGCTCCCAGGATGAAATCCTCTGGACAGTTGCCCAGTGCAAACATGGACACCTCACAGGGACAAGGAGGCCCTCTTCACCTTCTTCATTCCGTGATGGGAGACAGCCAAAGGGGCAACCACATCAACATTAGTGATGGAAAGGCACTGGCGTTTTAAAGAGTTGGGACAGGGATGCGATGCCTGCAATCAGGTGGTTTCTTAGGAGCCTTCTTTCCTGAGATGAGGCTGATTCTGATAAAGGGAGAACTGGCACAGATGCAGGCCACGATGCTGATGACATAGGCCTGTTCTCTGTGGCATTCATTCACTCCACAAATGTCATTTGAGTTCTACTCTGAGCCAGGTGCCCCTCGAGGTTTGGGGGTCACAGCAATGAGTAAGAGAAAAATCCCTGCCTCCATGCAGTGTATATTCTATTGTCATCTAGAACTTAGTCTAGAAAGAACTAAACAGTGATGCCATTCAGAGGTAGTGAGCCAGCCAGCAGCTAGTATGCTGCATTTGGCCTGAGATATATTTTGTTCGGCTCCCCAAGATGGGATTTTGGAGGTTTTTATGATTTAAACATTTTGAGCCAACCTCAAAAATTCTGAAATTTTATTCTAACTTTTAAAAAATCTTATTTGTTTATTTGGCTGCACTGGGTCTTAGTTGTGGCATGTGGGATCTAGTTTCCTGACCAGGGATGGAACCTAGGCCCCCTGCATTGGGTGCTTACAGTATTAGCCGCTGGACCCTCAGTTCAGTTCAGTTGCTCAGTTGTGTCCAACTCTTTGCGACCCCATGAATCACAGCACTCCAGGCCTCCCTGTCCATCACCAACTCCCGGAGTTCACTCAGACTCACGTCCATTGAGTCCGTGATGGCATCCAGCCATCTCATCCTCTGTCGTCCCCTTCTCCTCCTGCCCTCAATCCCTCTCAGCATCAGGGTCTTTTCCAATGAGTCAACTCTTCGCATGAGGTGGCCAAAGTACTGGAGTATCAGCTTTAGCATCATTCCTTCCAAAGAAATCCCAGGGCTGATCTCCTTCAGAATGGACTGGTTGGATCTCCTTTCAGTCCAATGGACCCTCAGGGAAGTCCCAAATTATGAAATTTTCACTGCTGCTGCTGCTGCTAAATCACTTCAGTCATGTCTGACTCTCTGCGACCCCATAGACGGCAGCCCATCAGGCTCCCCCATCCCTGGGATTCTCCAGGCAAGAACACTGGAGTGGGCTGCTATTTCCTTCTCCAATGCATGAAAGTGAACAGTGAAAGTGAAGTCGCTCAGTCGTGTCCAACTCTTAGCGACTCCATGGACTGCAGCCTACCAGGCTCCTCCATCCATGGGATTTTCCGGGCAAGAGTACTGGAGTGGGGTGCCATTTGAGCTGTGGGAGACGTAGCAACACAGGTCCTCATGCCAAATAGCAACAATCAACTGAAAGTGAGTATTGGCCACTGCTGCTTTTTTTTTATTTTTTGGTTACTCAGCTGGCGGAATCTTAGCTTCCTCAGCAGGAGTGGAACCTGTGCCCTCTGCAGTAGAAGCACAGAGTCCTAACTAGTGGACTGTCAGGGAGTTCTGGGACCTTCTGTTACACTGGGCTTTTTCACTGAAGACTCGCCTGACTGTGGCGCTGGCCACTGGCCAGAGTTCCAGCTCACGGAGGTGTTGCACTTCAGTGGAAACTACCCTGAGCCCCACTTTCTCATGTCTGCTTTGATTTTATTACTATTCAACAAATATTCACTGGGAACCAGACTCTGTGCTGGGCGCCAGGGACACAAAGATTAAGAAGGTAGTGTTGGCTCTTCCTTGGCAGGGCTTCCTGGGGGAGGTGACACAGGGAAAGAAAAGAGATGAGGTTGGATGTATAGGCAGAGCCATGGAGAGACTGCCAGAGCAGACTTTGGATTCTGTCTTATCAGCTAGCAGCTCTTACAATTAGGTGCACACCAGAATCACCTGTGTGACTGCTGGGCCACGTCTCCAGGCTTCCCCATCTGAAACTCTGGGGTGGAGACAAGAAACTGCATTGCCAGAAGGTCCCAGTGCTGCTGGTCTGGGAACCACACTTGAGGATCCAGTGTCTAGAGGATGAGGAGCTGTTGTGAGTTCTCTGGCCTCTTGCCAGCTGTCTGGCTGATTCTTGCTTTAATGCCTTGAAGACTATACAACATCCTTGGCCTTTGGAGTTGCGTCTGTTCCTGCTGTTAGACCACCACCCCGTAATTCAGATTTAAGTGAGCCCAGTGCATGGAGCAGCCTTTCTCCTTAGAAACCACTGGTCCTGAGATTTGTGCTTCTGGAAAACCAGGGATGGAAGAGGCCTGCTTTGCTATGGTTTGAGAGCAGAACAGAGGCCAACTCTGAGTTGGGTCAGACAAAAGAAAGGGGTGGGACAGTGGAGGGAAGAAAGAAGGAGGAAAGGAAGAAAGGAAAGAATGAAGGAAGGAGAAGGGAAAAGGAGGGGAGGAAGAGAAAGGGAGGAAGAAGTCTACATGCAAAGAAAGGACATGTTAATTTCACTGTGATTCAAATCTCTGTTATTTGAATCTCACACCAGGTGTGAGGTGATGCAAACATTAGTCAACTTTTGGGATCTTGGAAGGAATGGAAATGCCTGCACTTGAACCTGAGTGTGAGTCCATCCTTGAGTTCTGTGCTTTAAGTGCCTCTTGCCTCTCGTGTGCCAGGCCCTGGACAGACGTATAAGCTTTGGAGTTAGGCAGACATGAGTGAATCTCAACAGATGGGAAAGTCATGAACCTCTTGGTCTGGATTTCTCATCTCATCTCTGGCATGTAAATAATTAATAATTCAGTCACTCAATGGGCTTCCCTGGTGGCTCAGTGACAAAGAATCTGCCTCCACTCTGAGAGCCCTGGGTTTGATCCCTAGGTCAGGAAGATCCCCTGGAGAAGGGAATGACAACCCACTCCAGTATTCTTGCGTAGAGATTCCCATGGACAGAGGAGCCTGGTGGGCTACAGTCTATGGCGTCGCAAAGAGTTGGACATGACTGAGCGGCTAACACACAACTGAGGATGTGAGATAATGGGGAACATAGAGGCTCCCCATATAGAATTAAGACAAAAATCACAGTGGAGTCCTACTGTGTGCCAAGCTGTATATTTGGTGTTGTACATGCCTCTGTTAAACTAGTCTTGATGACAACCTGCTGCTGTAAGCACTATACGCGCAGGGACCAGGCCTCCACATAGAGCCTGACACATAGTAGGTGCTCCATAAAGGCTTCCTGACTAACTGCTGTGGAAGGGTCCCAGTCTCTCAGCTGGCCAGAGAGAAGGGACAGAGGAGACCTCAGATTCCAGAGGAAAAGAAATGTAAGAATGATGTATCCCCATAGGAGAGATGGGAGAAGAAACTGGTTATGATAAATTAAGTAGCAGTGACACAAAAGAGGGTAGCAGAGGACTTTAAGGAACCATTTATAATTAATAATAATAATAAGATTCAAGGTAAAAAAAAAGCTCAAGGTACTGAAGCCTCTCATTAAATTGGTCATTATACATCATACCTTCTATATGTTCAAATTGTGTGATAAGAAGGATTTGAGAACCAGAGAGGCCAAGGTTTGAGAGCCTAACTTTGCTTCTAGTTGTTACAGACCTTTAGCAAGAAATAAATGGAATAATAGCTTTTTCCTGAGTCCTTGCTGTGTACTAGGCACTATAATAATACTTGATATTCATTAAAGCCTCTTTTTTTTTTTTTTATTAAAGCCTCTTGATGAAAGTGAAAGAGGAGAGTGAAAAAGTTGGCTTAAAGCTCAATATTCAGAAAACTAAGATCATGGCATCTGATCCCATCACTTCATGGGAAATAGATGGGGAAACAGTTGGAACAGTGTCAGACTTTATTTTGGGGGGCTCCAAAATCACTGCAGATGGTGATCACAGCCATGAAATTAAAAGGCGCTTACTCCTTGGAAGAAAAGTTATGACCAACCTAGACAGCATATTCAAAAGCAGAGACATTACACTGCCGACTAAGGTCCATCTAGTCAAGGCTATGTTTTTTCCAGTGGTCATGTATAGGTGTGAGAGTTGGACTGTGAAGAAGGCTGAGCGCAGAAGAATTGATGCTTTTGAGCTGTGATGCTGGAGAAGACTCTTGAGAGTCCCTTGGACTGCAAGGAGATCCAACCAGTCCATTCTGAAGGAGATCAGCCCTGGGATTTCTTTGGAAGGAATGATGCTAAAGCTGAAACTCCAGTACTTTGGCCACCTCATGCGAAGAGTGGACTCATTGGGAAAGACTCTGATGCTGGGAGGGACTGGGGGCAGGAGGAGAAGAGGACGACAGAGGATGAGATGGCTGGATGGCATCACTGACTAGATGGCCGTGAGTCTGAGTGAACTCCGGGAGATGGTGATGGACAGGGAGGCCTGGCGTACTGCGATTCATGGGGTCGCAAAGAGTTGGACACGACCGTGTGACTGAACTGAACTGATTCATTAATTTACTAAACAACTTATGAAATATGCAAAGTTCTATACACTTTTAGGACTATTAGTTATGACTCAAACAGAACATTCATATCTCTTAGAAGTACCAACAGTCATTACTGTGGTTGATCTCCTGTGTGTCAGACATCATGCAGGGCACTTTACGGATAAACATTTACATTTATCAGTTTCATAGACATAAGTTTGTTACATCTGTGACTATAACTCTCTAGGACTTATTTGTTACTAGACACCAGCACAGTACCTGACTATCAGTCATTTTAGTCACTCAGTTGTGTCTGACTCTGCAACCCCATGAATCGCAGCACGCCAGGCCTCCTTATCCATCACCATCTCCCAGAGTTCACTCAGACTCACGTTCATCGAGTCAGTGATGCCATCCAGCCATCTCATCCTCGGTCGTCCCCTTCTCCTCCTGCCCCTAATCCTTTCCAGCATCAGAGTCTTTTCCAATGAGTCAACTCTTCGCATGAGGTGGCCAAAGTATTCAAAATTCTCCAAGCCAGGCTTCAGCAATACGTGAACCGTGAACTCCCCGATGTTCAAGCTGGTTTTAGAAAAGGCAGAGGAACCAGAGATCAAATTGCCAACATCCGCTGGATCATGGAAAAAGCAAGAGAGTTCCAGAAAAACATCTATTTCTGCTTTATTGACTATGCCAAAGCCTTTCTTTGACTGTGTGGATCACAATAAACTGTGGAAAATTCTGAAAGAGATGGGAATACCAGACCACCTGGCCTGCATCTTGAGAAATCTGTATGCCGGTCAGGAAGAAACAGTTAGAACTGGATATGGAACAAGACTGGTTCCAAATTGGGAAAGGAGTGCATCAAGGCTGTATATTGTCACCCGGCTTATTTAACTTCTATGCAGAGTACATCATGAGAAACACTGGGCTGGAAGAAACACAAGCTGGAATCAAGATTGCCAGGAGAAATATCAATAACCTCAGATATGCAGATGACACCAGCCTTATGGCAGAAAGTGAAGAGGAACTAAAAAGCCTCTTGATGAAAGTACCTGACTATAGCAAGCACTTAATAAATGGTGCCATTACTACTCTTGCAAGGATTCTAGATGAATTTTACATCTTATTTGAATACTCAAAAGTGAGTGAGTATTTGGAGTGAGTTGAGTAGATAGTATCTTATTAAGAAATGGAGTGACACAGCTTCAAATCTGAGAATTCAGGAATGGACAACTCAGCTCCAGCACCAATTTCTTTAAAAAGCATTTACCTTAAGAATTTCTGGTTAAGAAAGGAAAATATGGTTTTGGAAAATATTTTAGTAGAAGGAAAGTCTCGAGCATCTAGTTTTTTGTGTTTTTTTTTTTTAATCTAATGGACATCATATGTTTTTAACTAGTGTTATTTCCCCCTTCCAGTTGGTGACTAGAAAACTGAGAGCCAAAGTTGCCTGAGCTCCAGCGAGTATAGATCTGCATTTTATATTAAGTTGGGCTGCATGAGATCGGGGGAGACTTTTGATCTGCAAAAAACGGCAATTTCATTTGGTTCCACTTAATATATAGCACCTGCCTCTTTCCTACCTCAATCTTACTTCCCCATCTTTCTCTTTGCCTCTTGTTTCTCACTTATTTTTGAACCAATTTATTTTGTGTCTTTGTAGATTTCCTAAAATCCTCTTTGGTGATTTAGTTGCTAAGTCATGTCTGACTCTTGCGACCACATGGGCTGTAGCCTGCCAAACTCCTCTGTCCATGGGATTCTCTAGGCAAGAATACTGGAGTGGGTTTCCATTTCCTTCTCCAAGGGATCTTCCCGACCCAGGAATCGAACCTGAGTCTTTTGCATTGCAGGAAGATTTTTTTTACTGACTGAGCTACAACGGAAGTAGCAATATGCAAATAGGGAAAAAAAAAACCTCACACATTTCCACTACCAGATATAGCCACTGTGAACCTTTCTGTGCATTGCTTTCCAGAATTTTTCTCTGCATATTTATACACATATTTAAGCAAAGTAGAAAACAGCCTATAGTTATGTCAGTCTGTCTTCCATTTCTTTAACCTTTTCCCATTTAAACCTGTTTCTTTGAAGTCTAGTGCTGTCTCACAACTATGAGCATATTCTTTGACATTTCCTGAATTCTGGCTGCACTGAAGAGTGGGCCTGGCTGAACAGTCTAAAATTATCAACGCTGCCACAGGCCCTGAAGAAGCTCCTAATGGATGCAAAAGGTTCTAAGCGGTTTTGTTCAGGTGTTATTTTTGGAGCCACTTTCTCAGGCTATTATGGTACAATCTACTTTATGCCTTTTATTGCAGGGGCTGTGGCCATGACAGCAGCAAGCTGCTTGCCCACTGCCCTCTGGGGTGGGTGCGTGCCTGAGCAGACAAGTTCTCTGGGCCCAGTTCTCATGGTTGAGGCCCAAACAGGAAAATTTGCCATCCCCTTCTTTTCTTGTTTCAGTCACTGGCAGCTTCCCACTGCTGAGGAACTGGGGATGAACTGGGCAAGGCCAGGGGTTGGTTCTCCTGTCTGTCTGAGTGCCTTGGTTTTCTCAGGCCTGGTGACTCAGAGGGCAGGGCACTGAACTGAGGAAGAGAAATGAAAGACTCTGGCTCCCGGGTGCCCATCTCTCAGGGCACAGCCATCTCCCAGGCAAGAGAACCATCGTCTCCTCTTGAGAGCTTCTCTCTACCACTTTAAAGAACACCAGCCCCACCGAGTGGGTTAGGAGACCAGCAGGAAGAAGCACCCGGCCCCAGAGGACAAGCCATATATTAATACACAGCTGGTGGAAAGGGCCAGGGTCTGAACATCTGAGGATAGATTCTGGCATCGCATGAGCACTGAACTGGTGGTCCACGGACCTGCTTTGGGGCTTTCTCAGTGTTCCAGTGGTAAAGAATCCACCTGCAAAGCAGGAGACATAGTTGACACGGGTTTGATCCCTGGGTTGGGAAGATTCCCTGGAGGAGGAAATGGCTACCCAGTCCAGGATTCTTGCCTGGAGAATCCCATGGACAGAGGAGCCTGTTGGGCTACGGGAGTCTCAAAGAGTCAGACACAACTGAGCATGCATACAGATCTGCTTTGTTTGGCCTGCCCTTTTTTTTTTTTTTCTAGTGGTAAATTTCACCGAAAAACTGACTTCAGAAAACATCTGGAGCGAAGCCCTGGCCTGGGCGTTGCCTATTCAGATTAGCACAGAACACACCTGTCTTCTCTTGCCTGGGGCCTGCCCCTGAGGGAGTAATTCCTGCCTCAATCTGTGCTCAGGCACTTTATCTGTGTCCATCGGCTAAGGCTGATGAGTTTAAAGATAAGATATCTGACTCCTACCTTCTCCAAAGTCTTCCTTCTCCAAAGGCAGGAACATTGGGGTGGGAGAGGTTTGCTGGAAAGCAGAGACATTTGGGAAGTCTCAGCCTGCTGGATTTCCCCAGGTGGCACTGGTGGTAAAGATCCCGCCTGTCAATTCAGGAGACAAAAGAGACATGGGTTCAATCCCTGGGTTAGGAAGATCCTCTGGAGGAGAAAATGGCAGCCCATTCCAGTATTCTTGCCCATGGACAGAGAAGCCTGATGGGCTTTGGTCCATAGAGTTACAAAGAGTCGGATGGAAGCAGCTTAGCAGCAGTAGTAGCAAAGCTTTCAAGAAGGAACAGTGGGAGAGGACACTATTTATGAACAAAAAGTCTGAAAGCCTTCCTCTGTTGACTGGTAAACAGTGTAAAGCAGATAGCAGGGTGAGTGAGAGCAGGATGCTCTCAGGAGGAAGAGATAGGACAGGAGTGTCCTGACACAGGCCAGGCCTCTCCTTCACCTAATCCTGGGTTGGGTTGTTACATGCCTAAGAGTAGGCGTTCCAAAGAGCTAAAGTTTGTGTTATAATTTATTATGCATTTCAGCAGCTTTTCAGGTAAAACTGAGGACAAATAAGTGATATAAATATTCTAAATGGAATTCCAGTCCTTGTCAATGCACAAGTACACATTTGGTAGAGGTTATTGGGGATGCGGATGGACTACCCTGTTTCTCCCTACTGAACACAACAATATTTGTGTATGTGTATATAGATTGTTGAAACAATCCAACTATCAGACACTTGTGTAACCCTTTTCTTGAGTTGTCTTACTAAATGTTCATCATCCGTGAGACGTTGTTTTTCAGTCACTAAGTCATTTCTGACCGTTTGTGATCCCAGGGACTACAGTGCATCGGGCTTCCCTGTCCTTTACCATCTCCCAGAGTTTGCTCAAACTCATGTCCATGGAGTGAGCTGGTGATGCCATCCAACCATCTCATCTTCCCTGCTGCCCTCTTCTTCTCCTGCTCTCAATCTTCCCCAGCATCAAGGTCTTTTATAATGAGTTGGCTCTTCCTGCTTGACCACCTCCAATTTGCCTTGATTCATGGACCTAACATTCCAGGTTCCTAGGCAATATTGTTCTTTACAGGACTTTACTTTCTCCAACAGATACAGCCACAACTGAGCATTATTTCTGAGAATGAAGACTCTTCATTCTCTTTGGAGCTATTTCTCTAGTCTTCTCCAGTAGCATATTGGACACCTTCTTACCTGGGGGATTCATCTTCCGTATCTTTTTGCATTTTCATGCTGTTTATGGGTTCTCAAGGAAAGACTACTCGAGTCGTTTGCCATTCCTTGCTCCAGGGGACCATGTTTTGCCAGAACTCTTCACTATGACCTGTCCATCTTGGGTGGTCTTGCACAGCATGGCTCATAGCTTCACTGAGTTATGCAAACCCCTTCCCCACACCAAGGCTGTGATCCATGGAGATGAGTTAGGTAAAGCAGATCAAAACATTGCCCCCATATAACAAGAAAACTGAGGTTCAATTAGATGACTTGTCCATGTCAGTCAGTGACAGAATAAATCATTATTCTGTCCACCCTTCTTTCCAGGCTCTCTGCTCCATGAGACCTGTATGAACTCTATCAAAGGGCTCACATTTTGCTGGCCTCTAGGTTGGGAATTCAGGAATTGTTGGTCAGTCGTGTCTGACTCTTAGTGACCCCATGGACCATAACCAGCATGGACTGTAGCCCAACAGGTTCCTCTGTCCATGAAATTTTCCAGGCAAGAATACTGGAATGTGTTGCCATTGCCTCCTTCAGAGGATCCTCCCAACCCAGGGATGGAAACTGTGCCTCTTGCTCCCTTGCATTGGCAGGCAGAGTCTTTACCTCTGTGCCACCTGGGCTTTTAGCAATAAATGGATGGAAAATGGATAAAAATTAAATTTATTTCTTGGGAATTTCCTGGCAGTCCAGTAGTTAGAACTTGGTGCTTTCACTGCCAAGGACCTGTGTTTAATCCCTGGTCAGAGAACTAAGATCCCACAGCTGTGTGACATGGCCAATAAATAAATAAATTTCTGTTACTAATTTCAAAATAAGTATAAATAGATACACACACATATATATAAGAATAAATCCTCAGGTAATCCCTGTTAAGACTAGTATATACCTTCTAATCTTTTTCTCTCTGTATCTATTCTGTGCTATTTCAGTGGTACCCCATTGGCTCAATGGTTGTCTGGATGTAAGGATTTTGTTATGTATATATGAAACAGTAAACATTGTGTCTAGCCTATACTATATATAGCATTACATAAAATCGATGTCAATGTGGGAAAGATTGTGAGGTTTGAAGTTGTTATACACTCGTTTAAGTGATTTCCAATTGTTTGGCACCATAAGCATTACCTTTGCTGCTGCTGCTGCTGCTAAGTCACTTCGGTCGTGTCCGACTCTGTGAGACCTCATAGACAGCAGCCCACCAGGCTCCCCCATCCCTGGGATTCTCCAGGCAAGAACACTGGAGTAGGTTGTCATTTCCTTCTCCAGTGCATGAAAGTGAAAAGTGAAAGTGAAGTCGCTCAGTCGTGTCTGACCCTTAGCGACCCCATGGACTGCAGCCTACCAGGCTCCTCTGTCCATGGGATTTTCCAGGCAAGAGTACTGGAGTGGGGTGCCATTGCCTTCTCCAAAGTAGTACCTTTAGGAACATCTAAATACATAATGCTTTGAGGGGGAGAGCAGAAGCTGAAGCTGAAACCGAATAGGTGCTAAAGCAAAGTAGAAGACTTTGTATTTGGAGGTGGGGGGTGGCGGGTTGTGGGATTTTAGTTTCCTGACCAGGGATTGATAGACCCTTGGCAGCGAGAGGCCTGAGTCTAACCACTGGACTGCCAGGGAGGTCCCAAGAAGGTCACAGTCAAGCCCTGTTGTCAAACTGCCAGCATTGCCTCCTGAGAGAAGACACACACCCTCTTCTTTTCCCACATTGGGCTCTAAAACTCCCATTTGTGGGGGAGGTGTGATTGCACATGACAGGAATATGAGATGCCCTAAAGGGCTGTCAGGAGATCTTTCTGTGTGGGTGTGGTGCTGGGGAATCACTCACATCTCTTTGGTGTCTTCATCCAGGCCTATTGGACCCAGAGACACCAGAGAGTAGAAGGATGATGCAGGCCTCCTGGATGGTGTTCAGACTGAAGTTCAGAGCTGTGAGTTCCTCTTGAACTTCAAATTAGTATTAAAATCTTTTTATTTTAATTCAGAATTAATTTAAAATTATGTGATAAAAAATTGTATGCTCTGAACTCTTAATCCCCTTGGTTAAGAAATGCTAAAGTCAATTAGAAAACAAACTTATGGTTGCCAGGGGTAAGTTTGGGATGGTCATGTACACACTGCTATATGTTAAATGGATAATCAACAAGGACAGGAAACTGTGCTCCATGTTATATGGCAACCTGAATGAGGCGGGTGGTGTAGGGGAGAATGGATACACATAAATATGGCTCATTCCCATCACTGTTCACCTGAAACTGTCATCATGTGGTTAATTAGCTATAGTAGTAGTAGTAGAAGTAAAGTCACTCAGTTGTGTCTGACTCTTTGCAACCTCATGAATTGTAGCCTACCAGGCTCCTTTGTCCATGGGATTTTCCAGGCAAGAGCGCTGGAGAGGTTTGCCATTTCCTTCCCCAAGGGATCTTCCTGACCCAGGGATTGAACCTGGGTCTCCAGCATTGCAGACAGACACTTCTCTGAGCCACCAGGGAAGCCCCAGTGGGGGCTATACCCTAACACAAAAAACTAGCTATAAATACCCTAATACAAAATTAAAAGTTCAAAAAAAAAAAAAAATTGAGTTGAAAGTGAAATATTTATGGTGCAGTTGGGGCCTCAAACCCAATCCTCAGCCCAGGAAGAAGTCATCTCTTTGGAGGTCTATTGTTGAAAAATACTAAAACAAAAAAAGCCATGCAACAATCTGTGAAGGAGATAAAAATAGGGTGACAATGGTGGGCAGGGAAAATGCACAGTGAAGGTCTCTGAGATCTGAGTGATAAGGAGGTGTGTCCCTGTGAAGGCCCGAGCGAATGTTTCCCTCAGAGAATGGCAAGAGCAAAGGCCCTGGGGTGGGAATGAGGGTCCACACAGGACCCCTGGCTACCACCCAGTCTGTGTATCTGAGGCTCAGATACACACGTATACACATATACATACTGGTCCACACTGAAGCCAGCTTGTTAGGCTTATTCCTATTATGGTATGTCCTTTTAAAATAGAAGTTTAGTGGCAATGGCCTCAAGTATTTAGAATCTAGCCTAGTAAGTACGGAAACGTTTTCTGATTATCTTAAGTAAATGTTATTAAGTCTAGGTAGCACAGGATGCATATAAATAGATTCAGGCTTACTTACTCTTGCTTGACATACAGTTTCAATGACTGTTAATTGAACAGATAAATGAATGAGATGGGCAATTTTCTTAATCCACAACTGGTTAGAAATAACAATATAATAATAATAATGAATGATGACGATAAAGCATATACACATGGGGAAAATTTGAAAGTGTGTTAGTAATCTGGACCTATTTAGGTTATTAAAAACAGCTCTGAAGTGCTTAAGGAACTTTGGGATTGTCTTTGGATTTTGTAAAATGATCCAAGTCTATAAGCCATCAGGAGGTGGTTATATTCAGTTTACTCCCACTAGGAAAGTCTGTGTGTTCTATTTTAAAAATTTATCACATAATTAGTGTTGGAGGAGGTAATAGAGAGGATGTGACCGCTGGCTGACCCTGGAGCTAGACCCAGGCAATTGTAGGTTCCTCACTCCCTCCCCTGTTCTTGGAATGTACATTCTCCCAGCTGTTTCAAGGACACAGCCTTGGGAGAGTACGGTGTTGTTGAGACCATCTGGGTGTATGTGTGACTGAGCCCAGTTAAGGCTTCCATAGAAACTTTTAAAATTCTGGCAGGCAGGTGCACAAACCTAAATGTTTTGCAGCTGCCCAAGACAAGCCTCATATGTGAGTTTCCCGGCTTACTAAACCTGCCACCTACCAATCTAAAGTGGTTGCCTTTTTCTAGGGTCTCTGCCTGCCTTCTGTGTGTGGGGCCAATTAATGAACGAACAATTGATTAAGCATCCTAGACAGAGCAAGACATATAGAAGGACTAGCTCTGCTACCGATGAAACATTCATGTGACAAAGCTAGTAAGTGGCTCAAACATACTGGCTTTAAAAGAATTTCAACTCAGTGAAATAAACCCAGAACCTATCTTCTTCCCTGAATTCCTGCCTAATACTGATGAAGTTTTTAAAACAATCTTTTAATTGTGAGACATTCATACAAAAAAAAATACATAGGATTAGTGTAACTCAAAGATTTATCACAAATCAAACAGTCACGACCAAGAAGGAGACTGCCACCACCTCAGAGATCTCATGTTCCCTCAGTCTTACCCCTTCCTTCCCACCAAAGTGACCTGCACCAGACTTTTCCTTTTCTTTAGGCCACAGTGCATGGCTTGTGGGACCAGGAATGGAACCCAGGCCCTCTGCAGCAGAAGCATGGAGTCCTAAGGCTGAACTGCCAGGAAGTCAGACTTTGCTTTTTTTCTTCAGTTACCACTTAAGCACACATTCCTGATGACTAAAATTTCATTTTGGCTGGCTTGGGACTTTTCTACAAGTATTAGAATCAAACAGTATGAAAGTTTCAGTCTGGCTTCTTTAACTTAAATTATGTTGGTGAGATGAGACTTATCCATTTCGTTCCATGGGATAATAAACTGTTCGTTATCATTGATGCATACTATTTGACAATTTTTTACTACAAAAATGGCAATTGTATAGTAGTACTTCATTGTAGGAGTGTTTCACAGTTAATATTCCATTCTATGAATGGAAATGGACACACAAGCCATCTTGTGGGCATTTTTTGTATGGTTTTGATGAACATATGGGTGCATTTCTCTTGGGCAGTGGCGTGGGAGTGGACCTATAAACACTGGGTTTAAATCTCACTGTGGTTGAAATTGCATTCCCCTCAACTGTGATAAATAAACCTTTCAATGTGTTTATTAACTACTTCCGTTTGTGAAGTCCCTGTTCTGGTCTCAACCGTGTTTCTTTTTTTTTTTAACTGTGCCCTTCGACATGTGGGATCCTAGTTCTCCAACCAGGGATTGAACCGTGCCCCCTGCAGTGGAAGCATGGAGTCCTAGCCATTGGCCTGCAAGGGAATTAACAAACATTTTTCAATTGGATTCTTTTTTCTTTAGGTACCAACATTCTTTACAAATTCTGGAATAATCTCTTAGTCAGTTATATGTGCTCCAGATCTTTCCCTTGATTCTGGTTGTCCTTTTCTCCCTGTCAAAAGCATCTTTTTCTTTATGGTTAATGTATCTTATATCCTATTGAAGAAGTCTTTCCTTCCTTGAGTTCATTAATATTTGTCTATTTTGTCTTCTAGAAGTCCTATTGTTTTGCCTTTTGCCTCTAGATAAATTCTCTGGGCAGGGGAGGGGGCGGCGAGGCAATAGGTGGAGAATGAAGTTTCATTTGTTTCCATCTGGATACCCTTTATTGGAGATTTTCTGTACCTGCTGTCTGCAGTGATATTGTTGTAAAGCAAGTATCCATATGTGTTTCTGGGTTGTCCATTTTATTTCATCCTCCTCATCATACAAATCCTCTGGGCAACAAATATTCTTATAAGGAAAATGAAGTAAGAAAGTAGCAGAAAACTTTGCTGATTATGTGGTTGAAATTGGTAACTGGGTTAAGATCTTAATTCTGCCACCTACTAGTCTTGTAACATTGGGGGACATTGTTTGACTTCTCTGGGGCCCCATTTCCCACTCTTTATATTTAGCTCATTGTGTTACAAGGATTAATGACTATATATATATATATAAAATGTTTACAACAGTACTTGTACACAGTAAGCACTCAATAAAGGACCTTAAAAGTCTTCATTACAAGAAAACCATTTTTGTAAGTATGTATGGGGACAGGTGTTAACTAAACATACTGCAGTGATCCTTTTAACTGTATATGCAAATAGTGAACACTTATGTTGTACACCTGAAACTAATAATATTATATGTCAATGATACCTCAGTTAAAAAAGTAAAAATGCTACTGATACACACCACATTAGTTTAAGTGAATCACATCTGTCACCAGACAGCACATACTATACATTTCTCTTTATATGGAATTTGAGAACAGGAAAAGCTAATCTCTTGTGGAAAACAATTGTGTAAAAGTCATGCCTTTGAGGGAAGGTGAGTTTAGAGTTATTGGGAAGAGCTATGAAAGAATTTCTTAGGGTGATAGAAATATTCTGTATCTTAATAAAGAGTTTGAGTTTCACAAGCTTACCATATCTGTCAAAATATGTCAAAAGATACATTTACAATTTGCATTCACTTTTGTAAATATTACTTAGAAAATAAACCAGAAGAAATATTGAACTCTGGTTACCAATATGCATGCTGAAGAATTTATAGCTGAAGTGAACTAATGTAAAAATTAAGCAAAATAGTGGATTAACAGGAGAACTGATAGAAGGATAGATACATAATGAAAGCAAGTAGTATAGTAAAATGTTTATTACAAAATCTAGGTAGAATGTATACACATATGCAGTGTAAAAATATTTCCACTTTTCTGCATGTTTAAAAAATGTTTATAGGGTGCTTGCTTCGGCAGCACACATACTAAAACTGGAACGATACAGAGAAGATTAACATGGTCCCTGTGCAAGGATGACATGCAAATTCATGAAGCGTTTAAAAAATGTTTATAGGGAATTCTCTAGTGGTCCAATGGTTAGGATTCCAAGCTGCAGGGGGCATGGGTTTGACCCCTGGTCTACTGAGCATGCGTGCAGGCACACACACGAAGAACTAAGATCCTGCACAGCCAAAATTAAACAAAAAATTAATGAAAATAAAAATGTTTATAGTAAAAGTATAGATAAATGGAAAATATGTATATATAATGTAAAATACCCTACACATGTAAAATATTATAAATAAATATAAAATACTTGGCTGTGGCAAAAAAAAAAAAAAGCAGTCATGATCTCTAATCTGCCATTTAAAAACTCATTCATGCCCTAGCCTGATGTATAAAATCAAATTTATTCCACTTAATACCAATATGTATACATTTTTACAGTAAAAATATCAGTGAGTTTGATCACAGGGTACTGCCCAAGTCCCATTGGAGTATTTGCATCTTACTTTCTAAAAATATAAATTTTTATATTCTGAACTACATCTGGCCCCAGGGACTCAATAAGGAATGTGGACATGTATTAGCACAAAGATTGTAACTTTGGACAAGATATTGTGTGGCCTCTAGGTGGGCCTACCTAAATCAGTCAGTTCTACCTTGTAGGACAACAGTATGTAGATCAAGTTTGCTGAAGGAAAGCAGTTTAGAAGTTTATGGGTAAGCATAGGCTGTGCTTTATAGTGCTAAGTGATGATAGCCTTCTGTATTAGGATTGGAATGAAGATAGGAAAGTATGTTCCCCTAAAGGGACAGATTATAGACTTTATATGCACACACCCTCTCCACCCTTTTGCCAGTGGTAAAGACCTCTCCTTGGAAGAAAAGTTATGACCAACCTAGATAGTATATTCAAAAGCAGAGACATTACTTTGCCGACTAAGGTCCATCTAGTCAAGGCTATGGTTTTTCCTGTGGTCATGTATGGATATGAGAGTTGGACTGTGAAGAAGGCTGAGCGCAGAAGAGTTGATGCTTTTGAACTGTGGTGTTGGAGAAGACTCTTGAGAGTCCCTTGGACTGCAAGGAGNATTCAAAAGCAGAGACATTACTTTGCCGACTAAGGTCCGTCTAGTCAAGGCTATGGTTTTTCCTGTGGTCATGTATGGATGTGAGAGTTGGACTGTGAAGAAGGCTGAGCACCGAAAAGTTGATGCTTTTGAACTGTGGTGTTGGAGAAGACTCTTGAGAGTCCCTTGGACTGCAAGGAGATCCAACCAGTCCATTCTGAAGGAGATCAACCCTGGGATTTCTTTGGAAGGAATGATGCTAAAACTGAAGCTCCAGTACTTTGGCCACCTTATGTGAAGAGTTGACTCATTGGAAAAGACCCTAATGCTGGGAGGGATTGGGGGCAGAAGGAGAAGGGGACGAGTGAGGATGAGATGGCTGGATGGCATCACGGACTCAATGGACGTGAGTCTGAGTGAACTCCGGGAGTTGGTGATGGACAGGGAGGCCTGGCGTGCTGCGATTCATGGGGTCGCAAAGAGTCGGACACAACTGAGCGACTGAGCTGAACTGAACTGATACTTTATATCTTTTTGCTATTTTAACCACAAAAATAATGGCTATATTGTTTCCATGGGAATGTTCTGGCAATTTCAAAATATAAAATACACCAAATAGTTAACCTATGACCAGTAAGACCTCATGTTGTTCATCCAATGAGAAAATGTCTTTGGGCATTTTTCTGCAGCTTTATTTGTTTTTGTTTATATGTAATGATGAAACATTCCAACTTTATGTCCATGAAAGAGAGGGAATAGCCTTGGGAGTGTTAACTCAAAGGTTGGGATCTGAGCCCCAGCCTATAGCTTACTTATCCAAAAAGCTCATTCCAACTACCCGAGGCTGGCCCCCCTGCCTTCAAAATCTTGCAGCTATTGCAATCATGATAGAAGATGCTTTAAAACTCTCCTTTGAGGGCAAACTATTTTTACCAGCCACCAAGTAAAACAATTCCTAAATGGGAGAGGCCATTTATGGATGTCTGATCAAAAAAATCTTCAGATATCAAATAATGCTGATGGAAAATCCAGGCCTCACTATATCCTCTTGTGAGGTTCTTAACCCAGCCACACTCCTGCCTACCCCTGAGGGCTCTCTCCCCTTTCACTCTTGTCTAGAAACCTTGGACCACTGGACAAAACCCCAAGAGGGATTGTCAGAAGATCCTCTGACCAATCCTGAGGAAGTCTGGTACACTGACGGAAGCAGCTTTGTCTTGGATGGAAAAAGAAGAGCCGGGTATGCAGTAGTCTCCAATTTTGAGACCATAGAGGCTAATCCTCTGCCACCAGGTACTTCAGCCCAATTAGCTGAGCTCATAGCCCTGACTCGAGCTTTAAAGCTGGGAAAAGGAAAAAAGAATAGCCATTTACACTGATTCCAAATATGCCTTTCTGGTGCTACATGCACATGCTGCTATTTGGAAAGAAAGGGGCCACTTGACCACCCGAGGGTCCCCAGTCAAATATGGTGATCAGATTCTTCGACTCCTGGAGGCAGTCCATCTGCCCACCAAGGTTTCAGTCTCCCACTGTAAAGGACACCAAAAAGGGAACACAGAAGTGGCACGAGGGAACCAAGCAGCTGATCAGGCACTCTCCTCTTTCACTCTTGTCTAAAAACCTTGGAGCACTGGACAAAACCCTGAGAAGGATTGTCAGAAGATCCTCTGACCAATCCTGAAAAAATCTGGTACACTGATGGAAGCAGCTTTGTCTTAGATGGAAAAAGAAGAACCCGGTATGCAGTAACCTCCAATTTTGAGACCATAGAGGCTAAGCCTCTGCCACCAGGTACTTCAGCCCAATTAGCTGAGCTCATAGCCCTGACTCGAGCTTTAGAGCTGAGAAAAGGAAAAAAAAAATAGCCATTTACACTGATTCCAAGTATGCCTTTCTGGTGCTACATGCACATGTGGCTATTTGGAAAGAAAGGGGCCACTTGACCACCCGAGGGTCCCCAATCAAATATGGTGATCAAATTCTTAACTCTTAGAGGCAGTCCATCTGCCCACTGAGGTTTCAGTCTCCCACTGTAAAGGACACCAAAAAGGGAACACAGAAGTGGCACGAGGGAACCAAGCAGCTGATCAGGCAGCTAGGAGAGCAGCATTACAGAACCATGACCTAATAGGGATTGCCACCTTAGTTCCACAGACTAATTTGCCAAAAACTCCTTCATATACTGAAGGTGAGACTCTTAAAGCTAAGAGCGAGGGCTTTCAAGAAGATCATATGGGGTAGTTCCAAAAGGAGGGACTCCTTTTTCTGCCTGGGAACCTCCAATGGAAGTTGGTTAACTCCTTACATGCCACTACTCATTGAGGAAAAAAGGCCCTCCAAAGATTACTAGAAAGATCCTTCAGAGGAACAGACTTCCAAACTATAAGACAGGTGGTCTCCTCTTGTCCCACTTGCCAATAAAACAACCTCCAAGGAGCTCGAAGACCCCAGCTGGCCCAGCCCAATCAACGATGTGGGACCTACCCAGGAGAGGACTGGCAGATGGACTTCACCCAGATGCCAGTTTCTCAAGGGTATAAACAGCTATTAGTCATGATAGATACATTCACAGGATGGATTGAAGGCTTTCCCACTCGGACTGAGAAGGCTGAGAAGGTGGTAAAAAAACTGTTCCATGAAGTCATTCCAAGATTTGGTCTGCCCAGGTCATTACAAAGTGACAATGGGACATCATTTTCTTCTAAGGTCACCTAAGGGATCTCGAAAGCATTGGACATTACTTATTATCTCCATTGTGCCTAGAGGCCTCAATCTTCAGAAAAAGTAGAAAGAGCCAATCAATTCTTAAAATCAACAATAAAAAAGATAACCCAGGAGACCTCCTTGAGATGGAAAGAGGCTTTACTGATATCTCTCCTCTGCACCCGCATTGCCCCTAAGGAACAGCTTGGTCTTAGTCCTTATGAGATGCTATATGGGAGACGTTTTGCTTATGTCAATGACCTCTTCCTAGATCCAGAGGTTCAGACCCTTCAGTCTTATACCTGGCCATTGGGCAATTCCAACAGGATATATGCTTGTGGGGTATAAACCAGGACCCAAAAGATTCTAAGGAGTCATCACTATATGCTCCAGGGACCCAAGTCCTAATTAAATTCTGGAAAAATGGGTCCCCAAAAGCTCAACTCCAGCCCACATGGAAAGGCCCCTACCCTGTAATACTTTCTACCCCCACAGCAGTCAAGGTACTAGGACATGACACCTGGAAGAAAACAGAAGAGGACACTCAATACACCTGTGAGCCCCTGGGAGATCTCAGATACCTATTCAGGACTACCAACGAGTGTCATTCTAATGAACATCCCCAAAATCTAGTTTATGGAGATAAGATTTCTCAAGATAGCTCTAAAGAGCCAACACAGCTTGACAGAGATTGTACTCCAAAACAGACAGGAGATAGATCTTCTGATCCCTGAACATGGAGGGACTTGAGCCATCCTGGCGATGTGAATTTAAAATTGACTAATGGCCCTACTGGTCCTTGTTATGCTACATTGATGACGCTTGTGATTGTTCCATGTACTGTCAATTGCCTAACCTGTTTTGTTTCTGCCCAGGTCAACAAGCTACAACATGCAGTGCCAGTTCAACAAAGATGTAAAACTACAGCCGACCACGAAAAATATCACACCCTTAGATGGACACCACTATAAGGACTCTGAGGCTTGAGACTAACAAGAGGGGGAGGCCCAATATCCCTCGTCATCCCAGTTCAGCAGGAAGTAGCCAGAAAGACCTTGACGCCCCTATTCCCAAAGAATTGGACCTCCCATCTCTTGAGGGGGGAATGTTAGGTAGGCAGAACAGAGAAAAGGAGTCCAAAATGGCAGTGGCTACAGACAAGGAAGGGAAAAGCCCACGAAAATGACACAAAAGAAGGTCCGAGGACCGGAGTGAGGACCTCAGGTAAAACAAACAACACTCCTGGCTGGCCCAGTTTACACAGGACAGGCCCAGGGAGAGATAAATATATAAACAGAGGAGCCAAAGCCAGCTCGCTCTCTCTCCCCACGTGCTGAGGCGCTCTTCTCCTCGTGTCTTTAGATCGACGTACCCTCTCACCGTGAAGATGGATTTTCCTGCTATCTTCTAAATAAAATAGAGCTGTAACACTGAGCTGTAACACTGATCTGTCTAAGAGCTATAACATGGTCCATTCAAGACCTGAGAGCTGTGACACGCCAAGGGGGCTTTAATGTCCGTCACTCCAAATCTTTGTTGTGACGAGACAAAGAATCGAAAAACATACACTCACGTGGCAGCTTCAACATCAGTCCTTCCAATGAACACTTAGGAATGATCTCCTTTAAGGGATTCTCAAGAGTCTTCTCCAACACCACAGTTCAAAAACATCAATTCTTCAGCACTCAGCTTTGTTTATAGTCCAACTCTCACATCCATACATGACTCCTGGAAAAAGCATAGCCTTGACTAGACAGACCTTTGTTAGCAGAGTAACGTCACTGCTTTTTAATATTTTCTGTAGTGGTTCTTATAACAACAAATGAATCTACAACAATCTCAAGATAAAAAGCTTAACTTTAAAAAAACTAAAAATAATACCTTTTCATAATTTTAATTCATAGTTGAGTTCAAAACAAAAAAGGAAATCTCAATATGCCCAAAGGGAAAGGGAAAGAGAGTTAACTGGGAGTTGAAGCTGAATAACCCTATTATTCGGATTAGGAGTCAGCATTTAACTTTCTGGCAAGGGCTGGAGTTGAGGCTACAGTTTAGGATGGAGCCAAGAACTGTTTTCATCTTAATAAAAAACTGAGAAATACTGTACCTGACTGTGAATAAAAATAGAAAGCATTTGTTTACTGACTCCAGTATGCAGTCCAGATAATGGTGGCTAGCTCAAGCCCTTGATGTGAAGAAGGAATTCATAGGGCATGGACTCCATCTTAGGCCTGCTCATGCTGATCATGCTCGGCTACCTTTCCAATGGACTGTTAACTCTCTGTTTAGTGCCTATGAAAACAACAGAAGGATAAGAACCCCTCCAGACAGGGGAACCTTGAAGATCTATATAGGTTACTCATCACCTAAGAGAAAACATATACTAATCACCCCTTCCTCCAGACAGGTCATAAATTTTTCTGTGTCTATCAGATTGTAACCTCGGGTTTATTGATTATTGGCTAATTGTTTGACTGTTTGAGCACATGAGCAAATAGCATGTGAATGATGGGGTTATTGGGATTGTATTTTCCTTGGTTTATATAAGTCTTAAGGAATCTGCAGTGGTGGGTTCAGATACGTACACATGGGGTATAAAAGATTTTCACACAGTGTAACGTGTGATATCATAAGTGAAACGAATCGCCAGTCCAGGTTTGATGCAGGATGCAGGATGCTTGGGACTGATGCACAGGGATAATCCAGAGAGATGGTGGGGGGCGGGATTGGGAGTTCATGTACACTCGTGGCTGATCCATGTTGATGTGTAGCAAAACGAATACAGTATTGTAAAGCAAAACAAACTAAAAAAATAAAAATTAATTAAAAAAAAAACCAAACAAACAAAAAAAAAGATTTTCACAAATGCTGATCTGGGTCCTTGGCTAAGAGGAGATTCTGCCTTGGGCCTGCCGGTGTAATCAACTGCACTCCACTATCTGCATTGTCCTGAGTGAGTTTGTTTCCCAGAACACATGGCTACAACAGATGGAAGTCAGGTACCCTATGAAGAGACAGAATCCCAATCCTGTATCATGCATAAGTGTGGAGTCTAACACTCTGCACTGTCCTTCCAGTCCAGAAAACTAAACTGAAAGATGAACAACAAAACAGCCTGCAACAAATCCTATAGGGCCATTGCAAAGTTGCAAATGAAGTCGCTTAGTGGTATCCAACTCTGTGACCTCAAAGACTATAGCCTGGCAGGCTCCTCCATCCATGGGATTCTCCAGGCAAGAATACTGGAGTGAGTTGCCATTTCCTTCTCCTGACCCAAGGATCAAACCCAGGTCACCGGAATTGAAGGCAGACTACCGTCTGAACCATCCTTGGCAACTGCAAATCCAAAACCACCCCAAGGTTCTCACAGTAACACCTCCCATTGAGGATGAATTCCGAATCTAATTGATTAAAGAATACAGTTTCTCTACCAAAGAACATAGAATTAAACAAATCAACTAAACTGTTCAAATGAAAGAAGTTCCATAACTTCAAAGTTATACAAGTGTTGAGGGCAAATAGAGGGTGAAAATGGGGAAGATGCCAGAGGGAAAGTCGCCAAGTCAGGATGTAGGCTGACCTGGTCTGCAAGCAGCCTCCAAGAGGATGGGCACCATGGTCATGTGAGAGGACACTAACTGCAGGAAGAAGGTCCTCTCCATCTTGTCATGGGTGACATTTCTTGGGTCTTCAGTTTGTAACCAGCTGAGTCTTCCTAAGGGAGACTAAAGGAACCTCAAATTATAGACAACTCCAAGGGAACACAGCCCCTAACATTAGTATAACCACATCTGAAGCAAAGAATAAGCCAGCCCTGAGCCATAAGAATGAGAAACAGATGTCCTGCTCCACAAAAGAGGGTTTCCTGCATCTGAAAGCCTTCCCAAATGCCACCTCTGTCCTCAGGAGTGTGGGGAAGCTTAGAGCTGGTAGATCCTAAGCTGGTCATCCTGTGAATCTGAGTGTGGGGTCATCCCTAGGTGAAAGGGAAGAGAAATATCCTGGAGATCAGCCCCCAGACAACTGGTCAAAAAAATCAGACACAAGCCCAACCTCTAACTTTTGACTAGAACCACTGTAGGTGAGTGTTGTTTA
Source organism: Aepyceros melampus (assembly GCA_006408695.1). Classification (NCBI taxonomy): domain Eukaryota; kingdom Metazoa; phylum Chordata; class Mammalia; order Artiodactyla; family Bovidae; genus Aepyceros; species Aepyceros melampus. Next base: position 47,860 of record SJXQ01009839.1, on the reverse strand, counting down.
ACAATGGTGCATGAGCAAGTGAACCCAAAGCCAGCCAGCTTGTGTGCTCACCAAAGAAACTCATTTGGCTTTTGGTGCCTTTTTTTTTTTTTTTTAATAACCATCCACTAATTGTCCAATTATGTGTCAAAAGCTCTAAAACAATCCCAGTGGATTGGTTCTCCAGGAAACCTCATTCAATGATTTGAACCTCAAATTTCCCATCACCTTACCCACCACATTAGTCTACGAGTTCACATTTGCTTCTTTATGCTCATGTGTTTAACATAAATCTGAATCTGAAAAGACCCACAAGGGGTTCTCATAGCTCCCTGGGGCCATTAGAAACTGCAAAGCTCCTATTCTATTCCCAAGCCTGGAATAATTCTAAACAATATACAATTTCCTTTAGAGAAAATAAGGCGAAACTAGGGAGCAATTGAGGGCAATGGTCCTCAATCCTGGCTGCATACTAGAATCCTGGGAAGAGCAGCTACTTTATAGCAATATTGGCTAATACTGCTAATTAACACCCACTCACACTAATTCAGTGGTTGGCAACACCTAAGGTGCATCAGACTCTCCTAAAGAGCTTTTAAAAACACTGATCCTGGGCCCTACTCTCCTCTGACTAGTCAAATCAGAGAATCTGGGAGATGGGGTTGGGCATAGGTAATTTTTTAAAGCTTCTTAATTATTTACTATATAGCACAGGGAACCATGAACTTCCAGATGTTCAAGCTGGTTTTAGAAAAGGCAGAGGAACCAGAGATCAAATTGCCAACATCCGCTGGATCATTGAAAAAAACAAGAGAGTTCCAGAAAAACATCTATTTCTGCTTTATTGACTATGCCAAAGCCTTTGACTGTGTGGATCACAATGAATGGTGGAAAATTCTAAAAGAGATGGGAATACCAGACCACCTGACCTGCCTCTTGAGAAACCTATATGCAAGTCAGGAAGCAACACATAGAACTGGACATGGAACAACAGACTGGTTCCAAATAGGAAAAGGAGTACGTCAAGGCTGTATATCGTCACCCTGCTTATTTAACTTATATTCAGAGTATATCATCAGAAACACTGGGCTGGAAGAATCACAAGCTGGAATCAAGATTGCTGGGAGAAATATCAATAACCTCAGCTATGCAGATGACACCACCCTTATAGCAGAAAGTGAAGAGGAGCTAAAAAGCCTCTTGATGAAAGTGAAAGAGGAGAGTGAAAAAGTTGGCTTAAAGCTCAACATTCAGAAAATGAAGATCATGGCATCTGGCCCCATCACTTCATGGCAAATAGATGGGGAAACAGTGTCAGACTTTATTTTGGGGGGCTCCAACTCACTGCAGATAGTGACTGCAGCCATGAAATTAAAAGACGCTTACTCCTTGGAAGAACAGTTATGACCAACCTAGATAGCATATTCAAAAGCAGAGACATTACTTTGCCAACAAAGGTCTGTCTAGTCAAGGCTATGGTTTTTCCAGTAGTCATGTATGGATGTGAGAGTTGGACTGTGAAGAAGGCTGAGTGCCGAAGAATTGATGCTTTTGAACTGTGGTGTTGCAGAAGACTCTTGAGAGTCCCTTGGACTGCAAGGAGATCCAACCAGTCCATTCTGAAGGAGATCAGCCCTGGGATTTCTTTAGAGGGAATGATGCTAAAGCTGAAACTCCAGTACTTTGGCCACCTCATGCGAAGAGGTGACTCATTGGAGAAGACTCTGATGCTGGGAGGGATTTGGGGGCAGGAGGAAAAGGGGACGACAGAGGATGGGATGGCTGGATGGCATCACCGACTCGATGGACATGAGTCTGAGTGAACTCTGGGAAGTTGGTGATGGACAGGGAGGCCTGACGTGCTGCGATTCATGGGGTCACAAAAAGTCGGACACTACTGAGCGACTGAACTGAACTAGCACAGGGAACTATATTTAATACCTTGTAAGAATCTAAACAAAATATAATCTGAAAAATATACATATATAAAACAGAATCACTCTGCCGGACACCTGAAACTAACACAGTATTGTAAATCAATTTTACTACAAAAAAAAAAAAAAGAAGCTCCTTAATTGATCCTAATGATCCGCCTGGGTTAAGAATGACTGACCTAGCCCAGGGCTTCTCATACTTCAGTGAACATCAGAGTCTCCTGAAGAGTTCATTAAATCAAAATTTCAGGCACTTCACTGGTGGTCCAGTGATTAACAATCCACCTTCCAAGGCAGGAGATGTGGGATCCCTGGTTAGAAAACTGAGGTCCCACAAGCTACAGGGCAAGTAAGCCTACGTGCGGCAACTAAAGAAGCCCATGAGCTGCAACGAAGACCCAGCACAGCCAAATAAATCAATTATTTATAAAGCAGATAACAGAGATCACATAGATCCATGGTTTCCAAGGAGGGGCGGAGATGGGAGGATCAGAGAATGACTGCTAACAGTTTCTTTAGGGGCCAATGAGAATGTTCTAAGATTGATTCTGGTGATGGCTGCACAACTCTGTGAATATATTTAAAGTTATTGGATTGTACACATTAAGTGGTACATTCTAAGTATATGAATTATATCTCAATAAAGCTTCAAGGGCTTCCCCAGTGGCTTAAGTGGTAAAAAGAAAAATACACCTGCCAATGCAGGATATCTCCAGGTCAGAAAGCTCCCCTAGGGGAGGAAAAGGCAACTCACTCCAGTATTCTTGCCTGAAAAGTCCCATGGACAGAGGAGACTGGTGGGCTACAGTCCATGGGGTCACAAAAGAGTGGGACGAACTGAGCAAATGAGCACACACACACACACAAAGTTGTTAAAACACAGTCATATAGGTTTCTGCCCTCCTGCAGAGATTCTGATGTAATGGGTGTGAAGTAGAGAAATCTCAGGTGATACTGATCCTGTGAGGTCATAGACCAAATGTCTCTAGGGCACAGAAAGGCAATGGTATTTAAACTTTCTAAAATGTTATGAGCACAATAATGGTTTATGAATGGTTAATTACTATATATGGGTTCCACACAAGTATTTCCTGGAGCAGTGTGGCCTTTGCGTGTTTGTCTTGTGGGTCACTTCACTCTTATGCGCCTGTCCTCCTAGAACAAAGGCTCTTTCTTCTGTTACTCTGGGAAGATCAGGTGACACTGATGCTTCCAGGGTTGTGTCATAGAAATGAGAGCAGGGATTTCACAGGGAAAACATCATATGAACCTAGAGGAAACTCAGAGGATGAGGACCATGAAGCCAGGAGATATCCCGCAGTTCACCCGAGCAATGAATGAGGCCTAGGGAGATGAAGAGGGCATAATTTATTGTGCTGTTTATGATCCAATTAAGGGGAAATGATACACAGCTATATATGAAAATCCAGATATACCAAAAAAAAAGGCAAGCAAGACTTTCTACTTTCTGTACAAAACAATTCATCCCCAGAGGTCCTTCAGAAAGTTGAACTTTCTCAAGACATTTACACTGATGCCCAGACTTTTATGAGGTTTTCCAGGTGGCTCAGTGGTAAAGAATCCACCTGCCAATGCAGGAGATGCACTTTCAATCCCTGGGTCAGGAAGATCCCCTGGTGAAGGAAATGGAAACCCTCTCTAGTATTTTCACCCAGGAAATCCCATGCACAGAGGAGCCTGGTTGACTACTGTCCACGGGGTCCCAAAAGATTTGGGAATGACTTAATGACTAAACAACAACAATGTTTTATTTAAACTTTCCCACAGTTTTCTAGCAAAGCCAACTCAAACAGGTACAGGATAAACAAACTCAAATTATGAAGAACAAGATTCTCAAGAAACAGGCAGTAAGGATGGAAAATTTGTAATAAGCGCCTCCTGTAGGAATGCAAATGCCACTCAGGAGTTTATCCAAAAACCAGCTCTGGCACAGTGCCAAGGCGGATGCCCTAGGCTCTGCCAACAACTGCCTCCAGGACTCCAGCACCTCTCCACCTGCAGTCAGGCCCTCAGCACACTTGATTGGCACTGACCCCTGACTCCTACCTCCAGTGTGACAAAAACCTCAACATCATTCTTAGGCATTGTTTGCCAGGCAGCTGCCAGAGGGGCAGTCACTGTTGTCACTGCTAGAAGTATAGGGGAACAAAGGGGCCACTATTTTTTAAGTTTAAATTTTTAAAAATAAACTTGGTCACATTTTGAGATGTAGCACAGAACACCTGAAAGACGTGGGCTGAAGTTAACAACAGCACAGTAAAGAAATTCAACATCTCCAAACTTCATCATCTGTTAAAACATAACCAAAATGGTGGTGAGGTGGGTAATGTTGTAGAGAGGACAATGAGCATAAACCGCATAATAAACCACACATTCAGGTGCTTGGTATATTAGAAACATAAATAATAATAGCCGCCAATATTCATTATATCCATTATTTACCAGATACTTTCTAAGATTTATAGATAGATAGATAGATACACCTGGAGAAGGGAACAGCTACCCACTCCAGTATTCTGGCCTAGAGAATTCCATGGACTGTACAGTTCATTGGATCACAATGAGTCGGACATGACTGAGCAACTTTCACATATATATATATATATATATATACATACACACACACACACAAATGCATTTAATACTCACAGTCCTGTATTATAGGGATTAATATACTTTTCTTGCAAAGCACAGACAGTATATATTTGGGGCCTCATAGTCCCACACAGTCCCTATTCTGACCACTCAGCTCTGCTGTTGTAAGTCAAAAGCATGGGCATATCTGTGTTTCAATAAAACTTTATTTATAAAAACAAAAGGTGGTCCAGGTTTGGCCCATGGGCCATAGTTTACCAACCCTTGCTTTGTGAGTTGGGGGATATTATTATCTTCATTCCACAGAGGAGAAAGCAGGGGCCCAAAGGATCAACTAACAGCCCAAGGGTCCGTGTGCTGTCTGATTATAAACTAGCCAGAACTGATGCTTGATGCTTTTGAACTGTGGTATTGGCAAAGACTCTTGAGAGTCCCTTGGACAGCAAGGAGATCCAACCAGTCCATCCTAAAGTAAATCAGTCCTGAATATTCATTGGAAGGACTGATGCTGAAGCTAAAACTCCAGTAATTTGGCCACCTGATGCAAAGAACTGACTAGAAAAGACCCTGATGCTGGGAAAGATTGAAGGTGGGAGAAGGAGTTGACAGAGGATGAGATGGTTGGATGGCATCACCGGCTCAATGGACATAGTCTAAACTCCGGGAGCTGGTGATGGACAGGGAGGCCTGGTGTGCTACAGTCCATGGGTCGCAAAGAGTCAGACATGACTGAGCAACTGAACTGAACTGAACTGAGAATCAGCAATAAACTCATAGCAGCTGCTGGCCAGCACCATCTTTTTTTTTTTTTTTTTTCCTGGCTGTACCAAAAGATCCACAAGATCTTACTTCCCTGAGCAGGGATCAAACCCAGGCCCCTGCACTGGGAGTTTGAAGTCTTAACTGCTGGACCACCAGGGAAGTCCCTCACCATCCTTACTATGCACCCCACACCCAGTGCAGGTCCAGGTTTTCCTAACTCCAAAGGGGCTAGCCAGCCAGCCAGTCACCAGCACCCTCAGAGCTGCCTCAGAGGTTGAAGATTCTACTCTGATCCCCTACCACCACTTCTTGCTTTGATATTCTTGCTTGAACTTCTTCCTGGATCCCCAATTCCCTTAGTCTCTCCATTCCATCCAGATGGATTGACTTTTAAATTTATGCACTTTCTCTCCAGCCTGTTTGGGAACCTGTATCATGCATATCACAAGTGCTCGATTCATGTGTTGAATGTGTGTGTGAACCTGTTTACAGTGGGTTCTCCAGGCCATGACAGCCAGGGACTGAGGGCAGAGAAGAAAGAGGACTCACCAGTCCATGGCAGGCACTGAGGGCTGCAGTCCCGACCCCGATGCCCTGCTGCAGAACCGTGCCTCTGAGATGGCAGGGGGCCCCCGAGGAAGCCTCCATCTTCACATGAGAGAGGTTCCCATATCTCCTCTCCACGATGTAGCTTTTGGAAAGTAATCCCTGATTGACTGTCAAGTTAAAGAACAAGTCCTTCTCCTGGTGTGAAATTCTATAGTATACCCGGTCCTCTAGGTCATCCAAACCTCTCTTTCTCCTGCTGCTGGAGACAGAATGGTGCAAGCCGTAAGACAGAAAACGCCCACTAGCGTCGACTCGGACAGGGGCCACCACGTGGTACTCTGGCAAGGCCTTGATAAAATGCTCTGGAGGGCAAAAAGGAAACACAGAATAAGACGAAGAGATCCTTTTGACATGTACATACTGCTGTATTTAAAATGCATAACCAACAAAGTCCTACTGCAAATCACTGGGAACTCACCTCAGTGTTATATGCAGCCTGGAAGGGAGGGATGTTTGGGGAGAATGGATACACATATACGTATAGCTGAGTCCCTTTGCTGTCCACCTAAACTATTGTAACATTGTTAACGGCTCTCCTCCAATATAAAATGACAAGTTAAAAACTAAAAAGAGAGAGACTAAGAGATCCCTGCTGAATCTATGGTTAAGACAAATACACTTGGGAAATGGGGAAACAGTGGAAACAGTGTCAGACTTTATTTTGGGGGGCTCCAAAATCACTGCAGATGGTGACTGCAGCCATGAAATTAAAAGATGCTTACTCCTTGGAAGAAAAGTTATGACCAACCTAGATAGCATATTGAAAAGCAGAGACACTACTTTGCCAACGAAGGTCCGTCTAGTCAAGGCTATGGTTTTTCCTGTGGTCACGTATGGATGTGAGAGTTGGACTGTGAAGAAGGCTGAGCACCGAAGAATTGATGCTTTTGAACTGTGGTGTTGGAGAAGACTCTTGAGAGTCCCTTGGACTGCAAGGAGATCCAACCAGTCCATTCTGAAGGAGATCAGCCCTGGGTGTTCTTTGGAAGGAATGATGCTAAAGCTGAGACTCCAGTACTTTGGCTACCTCATGCGAAGAGTTGACCCATTGGAAAAGACTCTGATGCTGGGAAGGATTGGGGGCAGGAGGAGAAGGGGACAACAGAAGATGAGATGGCTGGGTGGCATCACGGACTCGATGAACGTGAGTCTGAGTGAACTCCGGGAAGTTGGTGATGGACAGGGAGGCCTGGCATGCTGCAATTCATGGGGTCGCAAAGAGTCGGACACGACTGAGCGACTGAACTGAACTGAACTAAACTGAACTTGAACTTGGATTTTAGCTTGCTGATTTCAAAAGCCTGCTGCTAAGTCACTTCAGTCGTGTCCAACTCTGTACGACCCCATAGACGGCAGCCCACCAGGCTCCGCCATCCCTGGGATTCTCCAGGCAAGAACACTGGAGTGGGTTGCCATTTCCTTATCCAATGCATGAAAGTGAAAAGTGAAAGTGAACTTGCTCAGTGGTGTCCGACTCTTCACGACCCCATGGACTGCAGCCCACCAGGCTCTTCCGCCCATGGGATTTTCCAGGCAAGAGTACTACTGTTACCTGAAGTTTAGAGATCATTTCCATGGTAAGAACTCCATCCACATCAAGTTCCCTAAACAACTCAAATCAACCCAGGGCTGTCTCACAGATGACAGGCAACTGTCTGAGCTGACATCAAGACATAGCTCTGGACATCAGATGTTTCACCTGAGACAGACTAAGACAAGAATTAATGCATGAGGAATATGGTTAAGAAAGTGGCAAGATCAGTATGGCAAACAGGAACATTTCAGGTCTAGAGTTCATTCATACAAATCACAGAGCTTCACCGTTTATTATAAGGAATGGAAATGCCTCTAAAATTTTCAGTTAAGTCATGTTGAAGGAAAAAATGCAAAAGCACAGTAAACCTATTAAGTAGACCCTGAGAAACCTTGCATAGTTATAGCGTAAGTGTTCTGTAATGTAAGAATGAGTACATAAAAGAACTTGGATGTTTCTTTTTTATTTTTATAAAAGATACAAAATAAAATGGTAGGTGAACATAATAGATTCAGAGGCATGGGGTCAAAATATTAAAATTTCCACTTTTTTATTGGAGCATAGTTGCTTTCCAATGTGGTATTAGTTTCTGATGTACATCAAAGTGAATCAGCTGTATCTATATATATGATATGGTACATATATATACAATGGAATATTACTCAGCCATAAGAAGGAACGAAACTGTGCCATTTGCAGAGATGTGGATGGGTCTAGAGAAGTAAATCAAAAAGAAAAAATAAATATTGTTTATTAACACATATATGTGGAATCTAGAAAACTGCCACTTCAAAAATGCAAGACATGAACACTTCTTCCTTTCTTCCACACATCAGAATGAACACATCTTTTCATTTCCTTTAATTGAAATCCCTACCACTGCCTCTTCACTTTCCTATTTGAAAAAAAAAAAAAACAAGAAATCTATTATATCTAGTGGAGAGTAAGCAGCAGGCTCCACATTACAGGCTACCTAAAGCAAGCCATTAACCACTTGAGCTGACAAACTAATCTTTTGCTTCAGGCCAAAAAAAAAAAAAAAAAAGTGGTAGGGGGAGGGAGAAAAGAAGAAAACAAAGGAAGGAGGGAAAGGGACTAGGAGGCAGAAAAAGGGGAAAAAATTTTACTTTTCTACTTCCACCTTCCAGCTGTACCCCTGCACTTCGTAACATGTATTACTTTGTTCAACTTACTTTCCCCAGCTGAAATGCTTTTGCACTCTATCAAAATCTTATGTTTAACATAATCTTATGCTTTTTTACCTTTCCTGGTGGCTCAGTGGTAAAGAACCCACTTGCAATGCACAAGAAGCAGATTCAATCCCTGGGTGGAGAAGACCCCCTGGAGACGGAAATGGCAACCCGCTCCAGTATTCTTGCCTGGGAAATTCCACGGACAGAGGAACCTGGCAGACTACAGTCCACGGGGTCACAAAAGAATCGGACACAACTGAGAAACTAAACAACAATAAGGACATGGTATTTTTTTTTTAAGAAAAAAACTTTTTGGCCTCATCCCATGGCATGTGGGAACTTAGTTCCCTCACTAAGGATTGAACCCAAGCCTCCTGCATTGGAAAGCAGAGTCTCAACCACTGGACCACCAAGGAAGTCCCACCTTATGCTTATTTTTTAAAGTTTCAACTCAAATCCTTCCTCTTATTTCTCCTAAAGTCCTTAAAGTTCTTTCTCTGTTCTGAACCACCATGTCCCCACTTTCTGTAGCTCCCAGAACAGCCTGATTCATCAGAGCCTTTTGTTTATTACATTACTGATTCCCAAACCCTTTAGAGGTCAGAATCTTGCACATCACAAGTGCCCAATTCATTTGTGTGCATGTAACACTGAACATATTTGTAGCTGACTATTCAAAAAACTGGACTTAATGGGGTACAACTATAAAAGAGCTTTTTTTTTTTTTTTTTGCAGAAAACTCTCTTCAAACATACTTGTAGTTCAACTGTGCCTTGGATAAGTAAAATAAGAGAAAGATAAATACCATATGATCTTACTTATATATGGAACCTAAAAAACAAAGCAAATGAACAAACATAACAAAACGAACAGACACACAGATACAGAGACCAAACAGGTGGTTGCCAGAGGGGAAGGGATAAGGGGATGAGTGAAATAGGTCACGGAGATTAACAGGTACAAACTTCCAGTTACCAAATGAGTCATGGGGATGAAATACACAGTGTGGGGAATATAGTCAATAATACTGTCATATCTTTGTACAGTGACAGGTGGTAACTAAACTCACTAGTGATCATTTTGAAATGTATAGAAATATTATTGAATCACTATGTTATGTACCTGAAACTAACAGAGGTCAATTATACTAAAAAAAAAAAAGAAGAAGAAGAAGAAGAAGGAAAGAAAGAAAGAAGGAAACATGAGACAGAGAACAGCTTTCACTCCTAGGTACTAACAAAGCCTCAGTTTTCAAGAGTAAAAACTCCAGATTCCTTGCAGAGTGACTAATAGCACCAGAGCACAGAGCAACACAAACAAACCTTAAAAACAATCCTCAGTGAAAAGTAAGAATCAAAACAACTTAATACAGAGCCATTTACATTCAGGGAAAATACATGCAAAAACAGTAATACAAAGTTTCCCAGGCCAGGACATACACACACACACACACACACACACACAAAATACATATGGAACCCATTAAAACAGTTTTCTATGCAGAGGACTGAGAGTAGAGAATGGGGACCAAAATGCATAAATACACAAAACAAGAAAGGCATTTTGCACAAACTTATAATGTGAATGTACCATGAACTAGGAGTCAGATTGACTCAGGCCTCTGTACTGCCCATCTCCAAGGAATATCTGGGCCTCATAAGAATCAGAGCTTCACTGCCCTCTCATGTTCAGACCTCAGGAAAGGAATGGCCAGGTTTGGCTGAGGTTGGATGTAGTCAGCTTCTCTAGTATTTCCCTCCTGTTGCTCTCTTCTTCTATGATTCAGTGATATCTCTGGTTCCCCCAGGGTTGGTGCAGTGGAGAGCAGAATGGGGTAGAAAAAGTCTTATTCAACTAAGTACAACCATCACCTTGCAACGGTATCCCTGATGCTGATTCATCTCAAGAGAAGCTTATATACCTTCGAGGATCTGTCTCTAAAGATACATCCAAAGAATTAAACACTACAGGTACTTTCCTGAACCCCAGCACCTATTGCCCAAAGAATAGAAAAGCAAATACATTTACAGTTTTTGACCTAGTCGTTTTTGATCTACTGGGTTTTTTTAAGAGAGTCAGCATAAGCTGGCTGTGTAATAATATAATGATTACAATTATAGTAACCATTTAATGAACACTTGCTATAACTGTGCATGCGAGTGTGTTCAGTTGTGTCCGATTCTTTGAGACCCCATGCATTGCAGCCCACCAGGCTCCTCTGTCCATGGGATTTTCCAGGAAGAATACTGGAGTGGGTTGCCATTTCCTCCTCAAGGGGATCTTCCTGATCCAAGGATCAAACCCACATCTGCTGCACTGCAAGCAGATGCTTTACACTGAGCCACCAGGGAAGCACTTGGTACAATAGTGCTCATTTAATCCGCACAAGACTCTGTGCCACAGATTCAGTTACTATCCTCATTTCATAGAAAAAGGAACAGAATCTAAGAGAGGTCACAGAGCCAATATGCAACATACTTAGATTAAAATCTTGAGATTCCTATTTCAAAATCATGTTCTTCACCTCCACACTTTGTGTACATAAGCAGTTGCACTTGGCAGAGGGTACAGCAGAGTAGAGGCGAGAACATTGCCCCTGAGGACGATGCTGCTGCTGCTACTGCTAAGTCACATCAGTCTGTGCGACCCCATAGACGGTGATGATCTGACAAGAAAAGACTTGGCTGACTTCTTTGAGAGGCCTCAAGTCACTCAGCAGTAAAGGGAGAAAATAACTGCTCTTTATCTGGTGAAGTAAGGGGAGATAAAATCACCGTCACCCTTGATTTTACTACAAAGGAGGTGGCTAAGCCACAGCAGCCAGTAGATGTGGATGGAATTAGGAGCCTACCTAATGGAGTGTGTTTCATGTGGGCAGTCCAACTGCACTAGCCTCATCTACACGATGGGCTAAAAATAAGTGTCTTACAGTGGTTGTGGGGCTTCCCTGGAGGCTCAGCTGGTAAAGAATCTACCTGCAATGGGGAAGACCTGGGTTCGGTCCCTGGGTCAGGAAGATCCCCTGGAGAAGGAAATGGCAACCCACTCCAGTGTTCTTGCCTGGAGAATCCCCATGGACAGAGGAGCCTGGTGGGCAACAGCCCATGGGGTCACAAAGAGTCAGACACAACTGACTGACTAAGCACAGCACACAGGTGATTGTGACAATCAGGGCTGGTGCACTGGGATGACCCAGAGGGATGGTATGGGGAGGGAGGTGGGAGGGGGCGTTAGGATGGGGAACGTGTGTATACCCATGCCAGATTCATGTTGATGTATGGCAAAACCAATATACTGTAAAGAAATTAGCCTCCAATTAAAATAAATAAATTTATATTAAAAATAATAAAAATTTTAAAAATAAAGGCAAAATTATATTTTATATATATATACGTAATAGATTTAGAACAGTGCTTCACAGATAATGCTCACTATCTAAATACTAGCTACTCACTCTTGGTATTAAAGATAAAGACGTGGCTACTGGGAACCATGGTGGCCTTAAATATATGTAATCTCCAAGCAGAGATGGGGAGAGGCCCAAGCTCATCTTGGCTTACTCTCAGTGGGTGTTTAGTTTGGAGGAGTAGTTAGCTATTGTCCTGGCCAATAGAAAGCAGAACTCAGAAGGGGTATGACAAGGATGGAGAAACAAGATGTCAAAGAATAAGAATAACTCCTATTTTTTTTTTTTTGTTTTTTACCAATTCTATTATCAAACATGGCATTTAGAGTATACCAACGTGGTTTCATCTAATCCTCACAATTGTCTGGGATATTACTGACAGTGTTCCTTGTCTGAGCCTTCATTCCTACCTCTATAAAAAGACAGTAAAGAGGAGTAAGGATTCAGGCTGGGGCAACCTGAACCCGGAGCACACCCTCCTAACTTCTGCCCTCACTACTTCTCAAGGGTCTACTACTGAGAGCCAGAGTCAAGAGGGGGGCATCAACAAGGCTGTGAGTGGGACTGACACATGCCGTAATCACAGTACAGTTTGCACTAGGATTGGTGGGTGTAAAACACAAGCCACAAATACTTTGATTTGCCTTGTTTAAGATTAGATTTGAAACCCTAAGCCACAAGTTTAGATGATACTTCACGAGAAACTTTGGGGAAAGCCTGTTGTTATAAGTACTTTTGAAAATACAAACCGCCAACCGACCTTTTACCCTCTCTCAGAAAGAAAGGAGAGAAGTGAGAAATTACTGACCTGCCAGATTTTGTAAAATTTAAGTTAAATCTATACTTATTCTTTATATTTATTTCTTTTTTCCTTCTTTTTTTAAATTTATTTTAACTGGGGGCTAATTACTTTATAATATTGTATTCATCTTGCCATACATTAACATGAATGTGCCACAAGTGTACACATGTTCCCCATCCTGAACTCCCCTCTCTCCTCCCTCCCCGTACCTTCCCTCTGTGTCATCCCAGTGTACCAGCCCCGAGCATCCTGTATCCTGCATCGAACCTGGACTGGCAATTCATTTCTTATATGATATTATACATGTTTCAATGCCATTCTCCCAAATCATCCCACTCTTTCCCTCTCCCACAGAGTCCAAAAGACTGTTCTACACATCTCTGTCTCTTTTACTCTCTTGAATACAGGGTTATCATTATCATCTTTCTAAATTCCATATATATGTGTTAGTATACTGTATTGGTGTTTTTCTTTCTGGCTTACTTCACTCTGTATAATAGGCTCCAGTTTCATCCACCTCATTAGAACTGATTCAAATGAATTCTTTTTAATGGCTGAGTAATACTCCATTGTGTATATGTACCACAGCTTTCTTATCCATTCATCTGCTGATGGACATCTAGGTTGTTTCCATGTCCTGGCTATTATAAACAGTGCTGCAATGAACAAATTTCTAAGACTCCTTCCTACAAAGGGCAATGATATTACTTCCTGTAATAGTGGGAAGTTTGTTTTCATAATTCTCTTCATGTGTTGTTGTAACCTTTCAATTGTATTTTTATGATGGAAAACTACATACATGGAAAGGTTGTGGAGAATTGTATTGATTCAAAACCTTGACTCAAAGTTGTAAAATACACCAGAAGAAGCTGAATTTGCTAACCAGCCCTATGTTAACTAACCCACAGACAGTAAATGCTAATGAGAATGGAGACAAATGTCATATCAAAACTGTGAAGGCTCTTCTTATGTTAAGATCTGAAATCATTTCCTCTTTATAGAAGTTATCTTTTGCAAATGGCTTAAGCATATGATCATGACAGTGGTCTTGAAACACACTGTAGCTCTCTCTCAGTTCTGCACAAGCCCATGCAGGGGATGGGCTTCATGGAGTTGCCAGCAGCAAAAGAGATCACGGAAGGACCCGTGACCTGTAAACAGTACAAGGCATATGAACCTGAGGGGAGATTGCCAGCTGCAGAAGAGAGGCAGCGTATTGTGTGCAAGATTAATATTTCCTATGGTTCTGATGTTGAAACTGAAACTCCAATATTTGGCCCCCTGATGCAAAGAGCTGACTCACTGGAAAAGATCCTGATGCTGGGAAAGATTGAGGGCAGGAGGAGAAGGGGACAACAGAGGATGAGATGACTGGATGGCATCACCGACTCAATGGACATGGGTTTGGGTGGACTCCAGGGGTTGGTGATGGACAGGGAGGCCTGGCATACTGTGGTTCATGGGGCTGCAAAGAGTCGGACGCGACTGAGCAACTGAACTGAACTGAGTGGTTCTGAGACTAGGTTGGGAGCCTTCTGGAGGTCATCACACACTCATGTGTATCACCACTGAGCACTGAGGCAAGAATATTAGGCAGATTTGTCCAATATACCTGTTTGTAGTCCTAGAAAGTACTCGATTCATCTCCATGGTCCTTTCTACTTCCCTTGTGGTACAGTAGTCAGGAAACTGCCTGCTAATGCAGGGGACACAGGGAAGATCCCACTAAGCCCATATGCCATAACTATTGATCCTGTGCTCTGGAGCCTCGAGCCACAACTACTGAAGCTTCTATGCCCTAGAGCTTGTGCTTCTCAACAAGAGAAGCCACCGCAAGGAGAAGCCCATGCACATCAACCTGCTCACAGCAAGTACAGAAAGCCCAGGCAGTAAAAGAGTCCCATTTATTTATTAAACATAAATAAATAAACAAAATTATTTTAAAAACAATAAAATGTTGACTCTCCTGCCCTGCCTCTGAGAACTAGAAGGAACATTAATAGCCATCAAGGTTCTGAGTCTGCCTCCCACTGGGGGACCCTGTGTGATGCCCCCTCAACCTGCTGCTGGAGTGGCAGTTAGCAGGTGCTCAATAAATGCATGTTGACTGACTGATCAACCAGACCTCCCATTCCTCATCTGCAGAAATAAAAAGGATGGCAGGCATGATATCTGAAGTAATTTCCAAGTTTAAAAGTTCCAAACTTGGGTGCAATTGAAAAATGTTGTCAGAATGGAAATGGAACTCTTTAGAGATTGAGTCAGAGAAGGCAATGGCACCCCACTCCAGTACTCTTGCCTGGGAAATCCCATGGACAGAGGAGCCTCGTAGGCTACAGTCCATGGAGTCGCTAAGAGTCGGACATGACTGAGCGACTTCACTTTCACTTTTCACTTTCATGCATTGGAGAAGGAAATGGCAACCCACTCCAGTGTTCTTGCCTGGAGAATCCCAGGGACGGAGGAGCCTGGTGGGCTTCCGTCTATGGGGTCGCACAGAGTCGGACACGACTGATGCGACTTAGCATCACCAGCAGCAGAGACTGAGTAATTGCGAAGCAGCAGGCAGTAAGGCAAAGCCCTAGTCATCTTATTTCCAGAAAGCTTTAAAGATTTCCTTTTCAGTGCAAATCAAATTTACACTGAGGTATCACCTCATATGGGTTGGAATGGTCATCATTAAAATATACAAATAACAAATGCTGGAGAGGATGTGGATAAAAAAGAATCTTCCTACACTGTTGCTGTGAATGTAAATTGGTGCAGCCACTATGGGAAACAGTATCCTCAAAAAGTAAAAATAGAGTTGCCATGTGATCCAGCAATGCCACTCCTGGGGTATATCCAGACAAAACTCTAATTTGAAAAGATACATGCACCCTATGTTCGTAGCAGCATTACTCACAAGACATGGAAATAACCTAAATGTCCATCCACAGATGAATGGATAAAGATGTGGTACACACACACAATGTAATGTTGCACACACGTGTGCTTAGCTGCTCGGTCGCAACCGACTCTTTGTGACGCCATGGACTGTAGCCATCCAGGCTCCTCTGTCCATGGGATTTTCCAGCCAAGAATACTGGAGTGGGTTGCCATTTCCTCCTCCAGGGTGTCTTCCTGATCCAGGGATCGAACCCGAATCTCCTGGGTCTCCTGCATCACAGACAGATTCTTCACCACTGAGCCATGGGGAAGCCCCACATATATACAGTGGAATATTACTCGGCTCTAAAAAAAAAATGAACTAATACCATTTGTGCCTTCCCTGGTGGCTCAGAGGTCAAAGCATTTGCCTGCAATGCGGGAGACCTGGGTTCAATCCCTGGGTTGGGAAGATCCCCTGGAGAAGGAAATGGCAACCCACTCCAGTATTCTTGCCTGGAAAATCCCATGGACAGAGGAGCCTGGTGGGCTACAGTCCACGGGGTTGCAAAGAGTCGGACACGACTGAGCGACTTCATTTTCAATACCATTTGTAGCAACATGAATGGACCTGCTGCTGCTGCTGCTGCTGCTGCTAAGTCACTTCAGTCATGTCCAACTCTGTGCGACCCCATAGACGGCAGCCCACCAGGCTCCTCTGTCCCTGGGATTCTCCAGGCAAGAACACTGGAGTGGGTTGCCATTTCCTTCTCCAATGCATGAAAGTGAAAAGTGAAAGTGAAGTCGCTCAGTCGTGCCCGATTCTTAGTGACCCCATGGACTGCCTAGAGTATATCATACTAAGTGAAGTCAGTCAGAAAACAAATATCTGGAAGCACTTATAGGTGGAATCTGGGCTTCCCATATGGCTCAGGAGTAAAGAATCACTCGCCAATGTAGGAGACAAGGCTCCGATCCCTGGGTCAGGAAGACACCCTAGAGGAGGAAAGGGCAACTCACTCCAGTATTCTTGCCTGTATACTGCCATATACAGAGTAGCCTGGCAGTCTACAGTCTATGGGGTCACAAAGAGTTGGACACAACTGAGCAACTGAGCACTCACGCACATATATAGAATCTAAAATATGACACAAATCAATCTATCTATGAAGCAGAAACAGACTCACAGACGTGGAGAACAGATCCCAAAGAGGAATGGGGGGTGAATGGATTGGGAGTTTGGGATTAGCAGATGTAAATTATTATATAGAGAATGAATAAACGACAAAGTCTTACTGTATAGGACAGTGAGCTGTATTCAATATCCTGTGATAAACCATAATAGAAAAGAATGTGGAATTGAATCACTTAGCTATACAGTAGAAATTAACACAACATGCAAAGCAACTATACTTCAATTAAATATATTTTTAAGAAAAGAATTGCCTTTTCTATCTAATTTACCTTCATTTTTATTCTCACTTATCTCCCTCCTTCTCTCTCTAAGTTCTAAATGGAAATCTGCTCAACAATGTCTCCTCTGCACCAAATGAGGATTACTTGTAAATCCACCAGTGAGTTGATTGAAAACAAATATTTTGGTGAAAAGACTTTTAAAAATCTGAATTTTTTCCTGGTTTTATTTTATTTATTTTAAGCTATTAGAAAATAATGGTTATACTCCCCTGTGCTCTACAATATACCCTTGTAGTTTACTTATTTGATACATAGCAGTTTGTATCTCTTAACCCCTACCCTTATCTTGCCCTACCCTCTTCTCTCTCCCCATTGGTAACCACTAATTCATACTCTATATTTGTGAGTCTGTTTCTGTTCTGTTATATTCAATCGTTTTATTTTTTAGGTTCCACATGTAAGTGATATTATATGATGTTTGTCTATGTCTGATTTAGTTCACTAAGCAAAATGTCCTCTAGGTCCATTCACATTGTTGCAAATGGCAAAATTCATTCTTTTTATGGCTGAGTAGTATTCCATTGTATATATGTACCACATCTTTATCCATTCACCTACTGATGGACACTTAGGTTTCTTCCATATCTCAGCTGTTATAAATAGTGTTGCTATGAACATTGGGATACATGTATCTTTTCAAATTAGTGTTTTCATTTTCTTCCAATATTTTCCCAGGAGTGGAATTCCTAGATCATAAGGCATAAGATGCTGGGAGGGATTGGGGGCAGGAAGAGAAGGGGACGACAGAGGATGAGATGGCTGGATGGCATCACTGACTCAATGGACATGGGTTTGGGTGGACTCCAGGAGTTGGTGATGGACAGGGAGGCCTGGCGTGCGTCAATTCACAGGGTCGCAAAGAGTTGGACACGACTGAGCGACTGAACTGAACTGAACTGAACTGAAGGGTAGTTTTATTTTTATTTTTTTGAGAAATCTCCATACTGTTTTCCACAGTGGCTATACCAATTTATGTTACTACTAACAGTATACAAGGATTCTCTTTTCTCCACATCCTCACCAACATTTATGACTTGCTGACTTTATGATGATAGCTATTCTGAAAGGTGTGAGGTGACATTTCATCACAGTTTTGGTGTGCATTTCTCTGATGATCTATGATGTTGAGCATCTTTTTATGTGCCTGTTGGCCATCTATATACCTTTCTTAGAAAAAACATATATTCAAGTCTTCTGCCCATTTTTTGGTTGTTTGCTTTTTTTAATAGAGAGAGTAATATTTATATATATATATTTAGATTTTAACCCCTTATCAGTTATAACATTTGCAAATATTTTCTCTCATTCAGTCAATTGTCTTTCATTTTGTTGATGCCTTCCTTTGCTGTGCAAAAGCTTTTAAGTTTAATCAGGTCTCATTTGTTTTCTTTTGCTTTAGTAGACATATCTGAAAAAATATTTCTATGATTTATGTCAAAGAGTGTTCTGCCTATGTTCTCTTCTAGAAGTTAAATGGTTTCAAATCGGACATTTAGGTCTTCAACTAAAATCGAAAAATTTTTGGAAATTATTTTTTAAATCTAAATATCTATGCATCACCAATAAGCTCAGAGTACTGTACAGCTCTTTTTTGGTATCAACCTCTCTCAGCACACAACCCTAAAGGTGACTTATCTCTTACATTCCAGAGAGGAGAAAGCAAGTCCCAGTGGAGTCGGCTTCACACTGAGCTGAATTCGCTTACAAAGAAGATGTGGAGCAAGCAGAGCTGAAAACTAGCCCAGGAGAATGTGTGGTTTTGAACCAAACCATCTCCAAATGCCCTGGGAAGTGCTCGCAAGCTTTGTTTGTGCTGCCAGCAAAAGAGACTTTTCATAAAAGGGCTGTTTTTCAAAGAACAACAAACGCTGCTATTTTAAACTTGGGGGTGGGAGATCTATCTGGACCTGGACCCTGGACGGTTTACACAAGCGAGTGCTGGCTGACTGACATCTCACCCCAGTGTCTGCAGCTCCAGCTTCCAAGGAAAGCAAAGGGTCCCGCTTCTGATGGCTCCGGGAGTTAGCATATAAGCTCTCCAGCTGTAGCTGAACTTTGCAACGTAGGCAGAAATCCTCAACAAGGTCAGGCTGGTGATGTTTACCACCCAAGTGGTCTTGGGGATTAAAGGGGGGCAGGAAGCTATGGCCGACTTAAGCACAGTCAGCAGACACAGGACTTAATGGACACTCACCCCCATGCTCTGTGTGTGTGTGTGTTGGCCCTATTATTGCTCTAGGACAATGCTGCTTGACTGTAAGAAGCCAGCTGCTGGAGTCAAGCTACCTGGGTTTACAGCCTCACTCCACCATAGCTAAACCCATAAACTCCCCAGGTTTCAGCTTCCTTGTGTGTAAAGCAGAGGTGGTAACAAAGGTGCCTGCACCCAGGAGGCTGTTGTCAGCAGTCAAGAGGCTGACACACCAGAGTGCTCCCACGTCCAGCCACACCGGCTGCGGCCATGACTGTTGGCGCTCAGAAGGCCAGTGAAATGCCCACCAAATGGGAATGTGTGTCTGGCCCTCGCAAATCCAAGAAAAGGCAGAGACGACACCATCCTGCTCAGGGTGTTAGATTTTAAAAACATGTAATAATAATAACAACAACAATGAGTATAATCACCAATTTCCATCACAACTCCAGTGCTTTCTCTGGCATTATAGAGATTCATGAAATTCTGGAAGAGAAGCAGCCGGAGGCGATCAGCAAGACAGAGCAGGGAAAGGTGAGCCCCTACGTAGGACATTTTCTCTAAAAGGGCTGTTATTTTTACAACACAGCCCTAAATCTTTCCAGGAAAGGAAAACACAGCCAAGCTCACTCAGCAGGGGGCCAGAATCGCATTTCCCCTTCCCTCACCAGAAGTTTCAAACTAACTAGAAACATGGCAATGACTGCCAGTGGCCGGTTGGAACTTTTATTTAAAAAAAAAAAAAAAAGTCATTTTCCGTGTTCAGAGTCTGAAAAATAGGGATTGAAACAGTGCAGTGTTCAGAGGAGAAAAAGGCGGTGAGGGGTTACTAGCTAACTCTAGAGCCTTCGCAGCAGCATCCTTCGTGTACAAGAGTCCCGACCTTCAGTTTCCGTAAGAAGTAAGGACTCCACACGTTAAGCCGTGAATTCCGAGATGCCCAGGGTTACCCAGCTCCCAGCCCAGATTTCTTTGCAACTCAGCCAAATGGCTTTGCGGAGTTCAGCTGAGTGGGGGAAGGGAAAAAAAGAGCAACTAACTTTGCACGCGTCTTACCCTGCGGTTTCCAAAGGAAATAAAGAAAAGACACTAACCTTGCCTCTTGTCTGGGAAGCGCACCGGGCCCGGCTGAGGTTGTCGCCCATAGCAAAGGGCCCCCAGGTTCAGGAGCTGAGCCACCACGGACAGCTTTGCAAGCCAGCTCCTCTGGGCGCATGACATGATTCAGTCGTTGCGGAGAAGAAAAGTCAACAAGTTGTAGCTCTCAGCTCAAGAAATCAAGTCTTCGCCCGGAGCCGAGCAGTAAGATGCAGGGGTGCGTGGTCCAGGAGTGGGGAGAGGGAGGCTGCAAGGCTGCCCACAGGCTCCCTTTGGGTTTTTTTTTTTTTTTTTTTTTAGCGCACCGGGCCCGGCTGAGGTTGTCGCCCATAGCAAAGGGCCCCCAGGTTCAGGAGCTGAGCCACCACGGACAGCTTTGCAAGCCAGCTCCTCTGGGCGCATGACATGATTCAGTCGTTGCGGAGAAGAAAAGTCAACAAGTTGTAGCTCTCAGCTCAAGAAATCAAGTCTTCGCCCGGAGCCGAGCAGTAAGATGCAGGGGTGCGTGGTCCAGGAGTGGGGAGAGGGAGGCTGCAAGGCTGCCCACAGGCTCCCTTTGGGTTTTTTTTTTTTTTTTTTTTTTTAAGCAGAAAGGGGCTAGTTACCTTTCCGTCCCCTCCCTCCTCCTGAAAGGGGAGTGATTCAGCTGACAGCGTCTGCTTTCCGCGGGCTGTGGAATGGGTCGGAGCGGGAGGGCGCAGCCCACCCCCGATCCCCACCCCTCTGCCTGGGGCGCCCGGCCTCCTCCAAGCCAGCCCCGCGCATCTTCCTCCGGGACTCCCACCCCCGCGCTCCGCCGCCCCGCCCAGAGCCCGGCCGAGCCGGCCAAATAGGGGAGCTCAGGGAGAGTCACCCTGGGCGTGACAGCGAGTGAGAGGCCCTCAGGCCAGTCCCTCATACACGAGGAAAACATTGAGGGCAGAGATGGGGTGGAGGGGACCCCACTCCCTGACCCTCCTCAGCTCAGTGCTGCCCCCTCTCCGCCCTTTCTCCTCCCCGTTCCTGAACTCTTCCTACCTCTACCAAGCCTCCTCTGCCAGCCCTCTGTCTCCAAGATTCTCTTCCAGAGCTGGCTAGGGCTTCCCTTTCGAAAAAATAACAAGCAGTGTTTCCCTTTGCCCGGTTACACAAAGGGAAATGGTGTGTTCACACGCTAGTGCAGCCCTGGACAAGTCCCCGTGCCATGAGGCGATGGGGCCAAAGGACCAGGAACAGCTCCGCGTCTGCAGGCCTCTTTGGGGCTTTCTAATCTTCCTAAGCCCACCTCCACTCACCCAAAAGGAAACCAGAAGTGTAGAGGAAGTCAGTCAGCCCCAGAAGGTTTCAAGGTGTTTCTCCCAGTTTATCTGCACAGGCCACCCACTGAAGGCGAAACCATCCAGAGGCTCAAGCTTTACATCAATGAGACTGCTGCAAACTAGGGTGCTTGCCAGGCATCCTGAGAATTTCCTGGGATAACCTACTCAAGATTTTGCACCTCAGGGCTGAAACAGGCCTCTTTATTCCATTGAGGAGGAATTTGCCCCATACTGGTTCTCTGTGGCTTCCCGCCAACCCATATGTGTTCAGTGAGTGGAGTGGGTACCAACTCATCAGGGCCAAGCAGTGAGCCAAGCAAAAGGTGGTGCTCACAGAGCCAGGGTAGGTAGTTTGAAGGACTTCAGACTGGATACATACATACCACATTTCCTGTTATTGCCATTACAAATGCCCACAAGTTTGGCAACATGAAACAACACAAATTTAGTGTCTTACAAGTCTGGAGGTTAGAAGTCTGAGATGGGTCTTGCTGGGCTAAATCAAGATTAAGACAGCCACATTCCTCACTGAAGGCTGTTTCCTTGCCTTTTCCGGGTTCTAGAGAGTACATCATGAGAAATGCTGGGCTGGAAGAAGCACAAGCTGGAATCAAGATTGCTGGGAGAAATATCAATAACCTCAGATATGCAGATGACACCACCTTTATGGCAGAAAGTGAAGACGAACTAAAAAGCTTCTTGATGGAAGTGAAAGAGGAGAGTGAAAAAGTTAGCTTAAAGTTCAACATTCAGAAAACTAAGATCATGGCATCTGGTCCCATCACTTCATGGCAAATAGATGGGGAAACAGTGGAAACAGTGTCAGACTGTTTTGAGGAGCCTCAAAATTACTGCAGATGGTGACTGCAGCCATGAAATTAAAAGACACTTACTCCTTGGAAGGAACATTATGACCAACCTAGATAGCATATTCAAAAGCAGAGACATTACTTTGCCAACAAAGGTCCGTCTAGTCAAGGCTATGGTTTTTCCAGTAGTCATGTATGGATGTGAGAGTTGGACTGTGAAGAAGGCTGAGTGCCGAAGAATTGATGCTTTTGAACTGTGGTGTTGGAGAAGACTCTTGAGAGTCCCTTGGACTGCAAGGATATCCAACCAGTCCATTCTAAAAGAGATCAGTCCTGGGATTTCTTTGGAAGGAATGATGCTAAAGCTGAAACTCCAATACTTTGGCCACCTCATGCAAAGAGTTGACCCATTGGAAAAGACTCTGATGCTGGGAGGGATTGGGGGCAGGAGGAGAAGGGGACGACAGAGGATGAGATGGCTGGATGGCATCACAGACTCAATGGACATGAGTCTGAGTGAACTCCGGGAGATGGTGATGGACAGGGAGGCCTGGCATGCTGCAATTCATGGGGTCACAAACAGTAGGACACGACCAAGCTACTGAACTGAACTGAACTGAGAGGCTGCCCACATTCCTTGGCCGTCTTCTCCCATTTTCAAAGACAGTAAGGGCCAGTTGGATCTCTTAAGTCGCATCATCTTGACTTTACCTCTTTTCCCCCCTTTTTCCATGTAGAAGGACCTTTGTGATTGCATTCTAGAGCCACCCAGATCATCCAGGTTCATCTTTTTATGAAAAGTCAGCTGATTGTTGCTATGTTTTCAGTCACTTAATCATGTCTGACTCTTTGTGACCCTGTGGACTGTACATCAGGCTCTTCTGTCCACCATCTCCTGAAGTTTGCTCAAATTCATGTCCATTGAGTTGTGATGCTATCTAACTATCTTATCCTCTGCCTCTGCCTTCTTATTTTGCCTGTAATCTTTTACAGTGAGTCGGCTCTTTGCATCAGGTAGCCAGATGGCAGAACTTTGCATCAGTCCTTCTAATGAACTTAAGGATTGATTTCCTTTAGGATTGACTGGCTTGATCTCCTTACAGCCCAAGTGACCCTCAAGAGAGTCAGCTTATTAGCAACTTTAACTCCATCTGCAACTTTTATCCTCCTTGCCATACAACATTACATGTTATGTTGTACTATCATAGATCAGTCATAGAACTGCTCTGAGCCTCTGTTCCTTTCATATAAATATTAGTTAAGAAGAGCATAACTTTAGTCCAAAGGAGATTCAGATAAGACATGCATGTCTAGTGAAATATCATGAAGACCCAACAGAAATGCAACTGCAAGGGTGTTGAAGAACCATTTTGGGCTAGAACTCTTTCTTTCCCTTTTGTCCTCTTCCCCTTCCCCTTGTCCTTCTCCTCCTCTTTTCCTCCTTCTCTTTCTTCTTCTTCTTTTAATAGCAAGCAGAGTCTCACTTGAAGGGTGAGGAAAAAGAGTTTCCTACTGGCATTTAAAGGCCAGAAATGCTGCTAAACCGCCTGCAATGCATAGACTTCTCTCCACAACAAAGACGATGACAATAGTGCCGAGGTTGAGATAACTTCTTCTAAATACATGTACAGCAGTCAGAGTTCTTTTATACTCTTTACCATTAAAAGAATTTTTTTCTGGAGTAATCACTTACTGGATTTCACTTCTGGAGTTCACTTACAATGCTACGTCAGTTTAAGGTGTACAGCAGAGTGTTTCAATTATACATATACCTATATTTATTATTTTTCAGTGTCTTTTATATTTTTCTTTTTTCCTTCTTTTTCCCCACGTGCTGTTGAAGAGACTCGCATAATTGCATCTATTGGGGCAATGATCAGTTCATCTCTCCAGCTTCAGCAAGTTTTCAACAGGGCTCATTAAAGATACGCATCCTGCTGCTGTTCTAAGACCGAGTTCCTCTTACTTTCTCCAGAATTTATGAAATTCCTCCAAAGCCTGCTGTTACTTCAGAACACAGGGAAGAATTAATCCTCCTCTTGTCAATGGGAAAAGGAAACAGATCCTTTTGGTGACCAGGCTGTAGCAGCAAAAGAGCCCCCAGTCTTTCCTGATGTGTCCTCGAAAGAGGGCACAGCTGTGAAGCATTGCATCGTCGCCTAAACATCCCATGCCTGATGCAAATACACTCCCACTGAAGAACAACTACAAACACACACAGAATGCCAGGGCTATATAAGAAGTCGGGACAGCAAACACAATATTTATCACATGCTGACTATTTACTGGGCATTGTCTTGTATCTGTATTACTTTATTTAATCTCCACAAAACCCCATTCGTCAGACAAGTACTATTATTAGCCTTGATTTGTGGGTGAGAAAACACACACTGAAAGGTTACATAACTTGCCTAGGATCACATCACTATGAAGTGGAAAATCGGGGTGAAGCAGTGAAGGTAAGAAAACATGAAAAGACTTAGCCAAGATGCTAAGTAGAACCAAATATAGCTCTATCTTACTTACTCGCAGTGTCTTCATCCACAGAGTGTGGAGGGACTAATACTGACATACAGACGTCACCACTGTGCACCAGGCAGTGGTTCAGTTTGTAAGTAAAGTGTTTTCCATGTAAAAATACAAATTGAGACAAAAGATTAAAATGCCTCACAAAGTTCCCTCTGTTACATAGGCAAACAACAAAGTTCATACTTCCCTTAAAAAGGCATAACAAAGTTCATACTTTCCTTTAAAACCTGTAGAAGAACAAGAGATGGCTGAAATTCAAAGAACATTAGCTCAAGGCATTTTTCACAGCTCTTATTAACACTGGAAAGACAAAAAAAACTGACATAGACCAAGAAGACCAACTTTGACTTGGCCCCAAGAATCACAAATTAATACTACGAAAAGAGAATTAATATCTGTTAACCCTACCTTCGGAGAAGGCAATGGCACCCCACTCCAGTACTCTTGCCTGGAAAATCCCATGGATGGAGGAGCCTGGTAGGCTGCAGTCCATGGGGTCATGAAGAGTCAGATACGACTGAGCGACTTCACTTTCACTTTTCACTTTCATGCACTGGAGAAGGAAATGGCACTCACTCCAGTGTTCTTGCCTGGAGAATCCCAGGGATGGCAGAGCCTGGTGGGCTGCCTTCTGTGGGGTCGCACAGAGTCAGACACGACTGAAGTGACTTAGCAGCAGCAGCAGCAGCAGCAACCCTACCTTAAACCACCATCACCACCGCTGCATAATGACAATCATGGTATCATGCTTTATAGTTTATGAGGTTCCTTTAGTAAGCCAAGTTAGAGGATGAATGGGAGAAAAGTCTTCCTCTGAACTTTTCAAGCATAGTTAGACCTTAACTCTGCTTGGAAGTCAAGAAACAATGTCTTCAAAATTCATACATTTTAAAATTGCTGTGACATGTACTATTTTCTTTTAAACCTCTCTGCAATCCTTGAAAGAAGATGAGGATGGTATTTGAAACCCTGGGGATTGTCAGTTCACTTCTATTTTTCCACCTACTTGTAGTCAATGTATATTTGTATCAATAATCAGCACTGCCCATTCTCATCACCAAGAGAGCTTGTCTTCCTCGCTCAGTTTGAAGCTTCTGGAACCTACTTGGCTTTGTATTAAATGAATGCAATTGAACCATTCTTCAGACATTGTAATTAATCCATTTGACTAAAGAAACAATGTCATGTCAATTCCTCTTTTACAGCCATGGCTGAAAAGGCTATGGATCCCTGATTAATGAAACATATTGGCTGAAAGAAAACAGCACTTCTCAGAAAAGAATTGTGTAGTGCTTGAATCAAAATGCTGCAGCAAATTGAATCTAAAGTTAGTTTGGAATCATCTTATGCCTAATCAAAATGAAGCATAGCAAGGGTTTACTGTGGTTGATGGAAGGAGATCCACATGGGTCAGCGGCCAGAGGGAGCCCAGGTGAGGTGACGGGGGATATGGAGTAGCCTGGTGAAAGATATCAGAACCTCAGCAGTGTGAAAACAGTATCCGTGTAGGATAGCTGCCCAGTGCATGTATCAGAACCATGACAGAGGGAGAAGGGCATCCACCTAAGAGCTGATGCCCCAGCAGAGTGTTGAATACTGGCAGGGTAGTGGGATGATGGTGACAACGGAAGCAGTTGCTGCTGCTGCTGCTGCTGCTGCTAAGTCACATGATTATAGATGCAGGGGGACTGATCAAATATATTAACAGAACAAGGATCATGGAAGTCAAGTTTCTCACTGCCAGTGAAGAGAAGTAACTGTAAGAGAAAAGAGAAGAGCAGAATGAACCCCGGGATGCTGTTTTGTAACTGAATCCATAGTTGGAACCCATAGTTGTTGCTGTCTGTATAGACGTATGCAGAAATAAAGATATGAATGTGTGAAAGTGTTATGTATATGTGTGTATGTATATATATGTGTGTATATATATATATTCCCTGGGGCTGTCCACTGAATATGTTGGAGCAACAACACCCCAAAAGCAATGAGCGCATCTGACACCCAGGTCTTAAATTCTAAAAATACCATTTTCCTCTAAAAGAACTAAGACTCCTTGAAGAAATGACTGATTTCAAAACTAAGACTTGGGAAAAACAGAAGATAAGCCTGAATGATTAAAAAAAAATTTATTATTCAAAAAACAAACAAACAGAAACAGTGAACAACAAGAGGGAAAGACTCAAAGAAAGATGAGGGCACATCAAAAGGAGAGAGAAGCTGGCATGAAACAGTGTCCACCAGGCAAATCTAAGAAAGTTTAAGCAAAAATACACAATAGTAATAAATTATTAGACATATAATAAAATAAGAACCTTGAATCCATTCCAATACAAATAGATAAATGAATAGAAACAAAGGTCGATAAGGAATGGAAACTTTATATAATTTTATGTTACCTCTTCCCAAATATATATTATGAAGTACTCAAAGAGTAGACTGCAAAAGCCTAGCAGGTATCACCTTAATTGAGTTAAAAAAGCAAGCAGAATCAGCAATGTGGAAAATCAAAGCTGTACACTGCCTGATAGGCTTCAGTGACTTCCGTGAAATCTCCTCCAGAGATACACAGCCTGAAAATAACAAGAAGGAAACATCAGCAAACCAAAATTGAGGGAATTCTACAAAACAGCTGGCTTTTTATCTTCAAAAGGCCATGAAAGCCAAAGGAACACTGAAAAACTCTTCTAGATTGAAGGAGATCTAAGAGATTTGACAACTAAATCCAGCACAGGAGTCTGAATAGGACCCTTTGCTTACAAAAGACATTGTTGGATCAATTAGTGAAATTTGAAAGAGGACAGAGGATTGGATGGTAGTATTGCTTCATTTAATTTTCTGAATGTGATGTGGTCTTGTAGAAGAGCTTCCTTGTTTT
This sequence comes from Aepyceros melampus, assembly GCA_006408695.1. Taxonomy (NCBI): domain Eukaryota; kingdom Metazoa; phylum Chordata; class Mammalia; order Artiodactyla; family Bovidae; genus Aepyceros; species Aepyceros melampus. The sequence goes on along the minus strand of SJXQ01009839.1, from coordinate 19,881 downwards.
TTAGAGGTACACCTTAAAGTATATGAAAGTGTTGGGGCATCTAGCTGACAAATTCCTCACCAATAATTTAGAACACAAAATGTTTTTTGCTTTTTTAAACTTTCAACTTTTCTGTAAGTTTGAGAATGATTCTAAATAAAAAACATGAAATGTAACAGTCTATTCTCATTCTTTATAATAATTCAACACTTGGTGGTGATGCTATAGAACTGCAAATTAGAGAAGCCTAACAATGAGAAGTTACAAGACACCACTGTCCTGGTAGACAATGAAGAGGAACTAAAGAGCCTCTTGATGAAGGTGAAAGAGAAGATAGAAAAAGCTGGCTTAAAACTCAACATTAAAAAAACTGAGATCATGGCATCCAGTCCCATCACTTCATGGTAAATATATGGCAAAAAAATAAAAATATTGACAGACTACTTTCTTGGGCTCCAAAATCACAATGGGCCAAAGAACTAAATAGACATTTCTCCAAAGAAGACATACAGATGGCTAACAAACACATGAAAAGATGCTCAACATCACTCATTATCAGAGAAATGCAAATCAAAACCACAATGAGGTACCATTTCACGCCAGTCAGAATGGCTGCCATCCAAAAGTCTACAAGCAATAAATGCTGGAGAGGGTGTGGAGAAAAGAGAACCCTCTTACACTGTTGGTGGGAATGCAAATTAGTACAGCCACTATGGAGAACAGTGTGGAGATTCCTTAAAAAACTGGAAATAAAACTGCCTTATTATGACCCAGCAATCCCACGCTGGGCACACACACCGAGGAAACCAGAATTGAAAGAGACACATGTACCCCAATGTTCATCACAGCACTGTTTATAATAGCCAGGACATGGAAGCAACCTAGATGTCCATCAGCAGACGAATGGATAAGAAAGATGTGGTACATATATACACAATGGAGTATTGCTGCTGCTAAGTCGCTTCAGTCGTGTCTGACTCTATGCGACCCCATAGATGGCAGCCCACCAGGCTCCCCCGTCCCTGGGATTCTCCAGGCAAGAACACTGGAGTGGGTTGCCGTTTCCCTCTCCACAATGGAGTATTACTCAGCCATTAAAAAGAATTCACTTGAATCAGTTCTAACGAGGTGGATGAAACTGGAGCCTATTATACAGAGTGAAGTAAGCCAGAAGGAAAAACACCAGTACAGTATATTAATGCATATATATAGAATTTAGAAAGATGGTAACGATAACCCTGTATGCGAGACAGCAAAAGAGACACAGATGTATAGAACAGGCTTTTGGACTCTGTGGGAGAGGGAAAGGGTGGGATGATTTGGGAGAATGGCATTGAAACATGTATAATATCATATATGAAATGAATCACCAGTCCAGGTTTGATGCACAATACTGGATGCTTGGGGCTGGTGCACTGGGATGACCCAAAGGGATGGTATGGGAAGGGAGGTGGGAAGGGGGTTCAGGATGGGGAACATGTGTATACCTGTGGCAGATTCATGTTGATGTATGGCAAAACCAATACAATATTATAAAGTATTTACCTCCAATTAAATAAGTTTATAGTTAAAAAAAAAAAAGAAAAAAAATCACTGTGGACAATGACTGCAGCCATGAAATTAAAAGATGCCTGCTCCTTGAAAGAAAAGCTATGACAAACCTAGACAGCATATTAAAAAGGAGAGACATCACTTTGCCAACAAAGGTCCGTCTAGTTAAAGCTATGGTTTTTCTAGTAGTCATGTATGGATGTGAGAGTTGGATCATAAAGAAGGCTGAGCGCCCAATAATTGAAATAATTGAACTTTCAAACTGCAGTGCTGCAGAAGACTCTTGAGAGTTCCTTGGATATCAAGGAGATCAAATCAACCAATCCTAAAGGATATCAAGCCTGAATTTTCATTGGAAGGACTGATGCTGAAGCTGAAGCTCCAATACTTTGGCCACCTGATGCAAAAAGTGGACTCCATTGGAAAAGGCCCTGATGCTGGGAAACATTGAGGGCATGAGGATAAGGGGGCAGCAGAGGATGAGATGGTTGGATGGCAACACCGATTCAATGGACATGGGTTTGAGCAAACTCTGAGAGAGAGTTAAGGACAGGAAAGCCTGGCATGCTGAAGTCCGTGGAGTCGCCAAGAATCAGACACAACTGAGTACCTGAAAAACAAGCAACAAAGAAGCCAATTAAATGCCCATGTATGATGGTCTCTGAGCACCCATGCAGACAGCTGTGAATGTTACTATTATCAGACTGGTATGTGTTGGTCCCGAGCCACACAGGCACCACTGCCGTCTGTCACTCTGCCTTAAAGATTAAGTCTAAATTAAAGAGTGTGCTCCTTGTTCCCAAGGAGAGGAAGAAGTCAGGGATGGAATGTATTAGGGAACCTTTGAATACTACTACCTTAGCAAGAAGAGAATACTTCATTTATTTATTCAACAAATATTTATTGACTGCCTACCATATCCAGGCATTGAAAATATAGCAATGCAGAAACAGAGACTCTTTCTTCATGCTGGAGTTAAGTTCTAGTTTGGGAATGTGTGAATCAGGGAGAAAGGAAATAAACAAACAGGTAAATATATGTAAGATTAAAAAAATGTAAGATAGTGGTAGGAGCAATGGAGAGCAATAAGCAGGCTAAGGAAGACAAGGAGTGGTTGAGAGTGGTGTATATCTATTTTATATAAGGGGACCAAGAATGGCCTCTCTACTAAGGTGATATTAAAAGAAACTTGAAAAAATTAGCTATCTGGCAGAAGAATATTCCAGGCCAAGGAAACAGTAACAGCAAAGAACCTCGATTGGGAAGACATAGGCTTGAGGACAGGGAAAATTGAGGAGTGGGTGGTGTGGCTGGAGTGTGTGGGCAAGAGGAGGGTGATGGTATGGGGGAGAGGGAAAGACTTAAATGTCCTTAGTTCAGTTCAGTTCAGTCGCTCAGTCATGTCAGACTCTTTGTGACCTCATGAATTGCAGCACACCAGGCCTCCCTGTCCATCACCAACCCTCGGAGTTCACTCAGACTCACGTCCATCGAGTCAGTTATGCCATCCAGGCATCTCATCCTCTGTCGTCCCCTTTTCCTCCTGACCCCAATCCCTCCCAGCATCAGAGTCTTTTCCAATGGGTCAACTCTTTGCATGAGGTGGCCAAAGTACTGGAGTTTCAGCTTTAGCATCATTCCTTTCAAAAATACCCCAGAGTTGATCTCCTTCAGAATGGACTGGTTGGGTTTCCTTGCAGTCCAAGGGACTCTCAAGAGTCTTCTCCAACACCACAGTTCAAAAGCATCAATTCTTCGGTGCTCAGCCTTCTTCACAGTCCAACTCTCACATTCATACATGACCACTGGAAAAACCATAGCCTTGACTAGTCGGACCTTAGTTGGCAAAGTAATGTCTCTGCTTTTGAATATGCTATCTATAGAGACTTTGAATTTTAACCTGAGCAAATTAAGAAGCCACGGCCAGTTTTGGATAAACAAGTGATTTAGAATTTATAAGGATCTCTTTGGTTGCTGGGTTGAGAATAGCTATATGGAAGGAAAGGCAGGAGCATGGAGAGCAGTTAGATTACTGAATTAACTCTGGTAAAAGATAAAGGTGGGTTGCCTCAGGTGGAAGCAAAAGGCATGGTGGGAATTACTCAGATGCTGAATTTATTTTGAAGGTAGAGCCAACAAGACTTTCTAATGAATTGGATGTGTGGGACAAGAGAGAGAAAGAACTCAAGGATGATTCCAAGGTTCAGAATTGCCAAGAACTGAGATGAGGAAGATGGAAGTTAGAATAGATTTGGTAGCGGGGGGTGGGAAAATCAGAAGTTCAGTTGGAGACTTGTTAGATGTCTCTGAGATATTTGATATGAAATGTCAACAAGGGCATTAGATATACAAGTCTGGAGTTCAGAGACATTCAGATTGGGTGTACATATGGACATCATAGGTATATGCATATTACTGACCACCATGAAATGGAATGTGTGACTGTAGCAGAGAAGAAAAGAGGCATGAGGACTGTACCTTGGGTGCTCCTGTTGTTGTGTGTTAGTCATTCAGTCATGTCTTTGTGACTCCATGGACTGTAGCCTGCTAGGCTCCTCTGTCCATGGAATTCTCTAGGCAAGTATACTGGAGTAGGTTACCATTCCCTTCTCTAGGGGATCTTCCTGACCCAGGGATCAAATCCTTGGTAAAGGCAGTAAAGGCAAATTCTTTACTGTCTGAGCCACCAGAGGAGCTCTGGGTGCTGTAGACTAAATATCTGTGTCTCCTCAAAATTCATATGGTGAAATTCTAACCCTCAGTGTGATGGCATTAGGAAGTAAGGTCTTTGAGAGGTGATTCGGGTCATGAGTAGGGACCCCTCTTGAATGAGATTAGTATCCTTATAAGAGAGCTCCCAGAGAGCCTCCTCACCCATCCACAATGTGAAAACCCAGTGAGAGGTGACTGTCTGTGAACCATCACGCATGTCTCACCAGACACCAAATGTTCCATTGCCTTCATCTTGGACTTCCCAAGCTCTAGAACTGTGAGAAATAAGTATCTCTTATTTATAAGCTACCCAGTCTATGCTATTTTTGCTATAGCAGCCCTAATGGACTAAGACATTGACACAGAAGGGGTGGTACTCCAACATTTAGAGTTCTAGGAAATAAAGAGAAATCAGCAAAGAAGAGTGGGGGATGACCAACAAGATAAGAAAATCAAGAAAGTCTGATATCTTTGAAACCAAGATACCACAACAATCCACTAGCTCAGACTGGAGGTACGGACAGAAGAGGAGTCCTAGATCTGTAAACTCACCTGCATGGAAGAAAAAGTGAAAGAAAGAGACCAGAGATTGCGTTTGTTAAGTTAAGACAATAACTCCATCTAATAATAAATCCAACCCAACTGATGTCCTTGAAATCTGACCAGATTAGAAATTTTTCATGAAGAGTGGTGTCAGGAAGGGATGAGAGCACCAAGGAACATCCACCAAGGAATGTCACCTCACTATTTATATTCTCTTAACATGTTGAGCCCAACCAGATCCTATGAGTGTCCTGGACTGAGGTCCTCATCAGAGGAGACCAGCTAAGTGTCAGTATCACTGTTCTTTGATCTCTTCCTGGAGCCACCAAGAGCAGAACATCAGCTGTGCCCCCAGAAACTTTGAAGTGAGTAAATGATATTAGTTCAGGTAGCAATAGGATATATCATAATAGTACCTACTCTTTTTTACCCCTTTGTTGAGGTATAAATGACATACCATGAACTGAACATGTTTAAAGTGTACAGTTTTATGTGTTTGCATATATATATATGTATATACATACACACCTGTGAAACCATCACAATAAATTTTGACATATATGTGTGCATGTGCAAGTGTATGTATGGACACTATGTGTGTATCTGTCAAACCAGAAGTTTCCTTTTGCTCCTTTGTACTTCCTTCCTCCTATCCCTACTTGCATCACCCCCAGCCACAGGAAGTCACTGTCCTGTTTTCCATCACTGGAGATCAGCATTTTCTAAAATTTGTGTCCCCTTTTAAAAATATTTACTTATTTGGCTGCACCAGGTCTTAGCTGTGGTACACAGGATCTTTAGCTGCGACATGTAAACTTTTAGTTGTGGCATATGGGATCTAATTCCCTGACCAGGGATCGACCTCAAGCTCTCTGCATTGGGAGCTTGGAGTCTTAGGCACTGGACCACCGGGAAAGTGGCTAAACTCACTTTTATCCATCTTCATTCACTCAGCATAATTACTTATGTGCTTTGTGTGCCAATACTCTTCCTTTTTACTTCTGCATAGTATTCTATTATATGGATCTACCATAACTGGTCTGTTCATTCATCTTGTTCCTGATTTATCTGATAACCACTGGGGAAAGATGGCAAGAAAGCTTAGTCCTGAGCACTTAGTCTAAAATCAGTCAGGTGCATGTGTAATACTAGTTTATGTTGGAGGTCTTTCCTCACCATTTAGGAAGTAAGGGCCCTAATTTCCACGGGCAGTGTACATTTCTCCTCAGGATGAAATGCCTTTAAAAGATGCACATCCAAATAATGAAAGCTCATCTTTGAAGTCGACCCTGGATTAAGATGGAGAAGGAAATGACAATCTACTCCACTATTCTTGCTTGGAAAATTTCATGGACAGAGGAGCCCGGTGTGCCCCAGTCCAGGGGGTGGCAGAGTCAGGCACAAGTGAGTGACTGAGCACACTGGCTCAAGATGAAAGATCTCTCAATGGTGTCATAGAAGGTATCAACATAGCTTGCCCACACTGCCAGATCCAGGGGGAGGTTACCTCCACATCCACGGGATGACAAGTCTTTGCAACCCTTTGATTTTCCATAGCACAGAGAGTCAGACTCTCTGCTCTTGCAAAGTGCAGGGCACGGATGGCTGAGGGCAAGATGCCCTGCTAATACCTTTATCCACTTTGGCTCTCTAAATGATGTTGCCAGGGTCTTCTCCTTGGCAACAAGAAGGCGCTTGGTTCAGAGTCCCTCTGAGTGTTGCTGATAACACAGACTCACACTGTTAGTTACTTGTTTTGCTGTCCTGCTAAATCTGTACCAAGTCTCCTGAGAAACCCCCAAGACCAAAGAGTTGTATTGATTCAGTCATTGTTTCCTGTGTAAAGCAGTGGCCATGATCAGATTAAGGTGCTGTGATTCATCTTTTGAAGGGGAGAGAAGTGATCTGTCTATGGTTAGACAGATGGAGCCTTTGAAACCCAGGGTGAGAAAACTTGGTACACAGGGTATGTTTAACGAATACATGGCTTAGTGTGTAAGGTGGGCTTCCCGGGTGGCACTAGTGGTAGGAACCTGCCTCCCAATGCAGGAGACTCAGGTTTGATCCTTCAATCAGGAAGACCCCCTGGAGGAGGGCATCGCAACCCATCCAGTATTCTTGCCTGAAGAATTCCCATGGGCAGAGTAGCCTGGCAGGCTACAGTCCATGGGGTTGCAAAGAGTTGGACACAACTGAAGCAACTTAGTGCACACACACACACACACACACACACAGAATGTAAGACAAGCAAAAACTTACGAAAGACTTTCAGAAAGAACTGATGTTTTCTCGTGATAAATTAGAAAGTGGCAACCGAGCTGCATTTCACACACTGAGATTCAAGTTAATGAATCTTACGATTTGTTATGATTGATTTTCCACTTGATTAAAAGCTGTAGGTACAGGGATGATGTTTTATTTATTTCTGCATTTCCTTCAAAGATAAAAATGGTAAATGAATATCTGATCAGAGGATGGATGTGTGAGTGGGTGACTTAGTGGAGAATATTCTGAGGAATGATCTGCCTTGAGGCTCATGGAAACACCCCTCTATTAAGAGCAGGTGGTTGGGACTGACATATATACACTATTGATACTATGTATAAAATAGATAACTTATGAGAACTTATTGTATAGCACAGGGAACTCTACTCAATGTTCTCTGGAGATCTAAATGGGAAGGAAATCTAAAAAAGAGTGGATATATGTATATTATTATATAATTGATTAACTTTGCTTTAAGCAGAAACTAACAACATTGTAAAGCAAGTAAAAGCCAATAAAAATTAATTCAATTCATAAAAAGAATTGGCTTCCTGGGAATTCTCTGGCCATCTACTGGTTAAAATTCTGTGCTTCCAATGTAGGGGTGCGGGTTCAGTTGTTCCTGATCTGGGAACTAAGCTCTAGCAAGCCACAGGGCACGACCTGAAAAAAGTTGACTTCCTCTCCCTAATCCCACCTTACTTTGGGAAATAGATTCTGGTCTGAGTATTAGACTGTCCACTCCTCTCTTTGCCCTCAGGAATAAACACTCTCCGTGTATTTCCTAAAAGCAAAAGTAACTATTGAAATCACCAGTCACTGCAGCAAAGGGAGGTTTATTAATGTTGACGCTTGTTCTGACAGCAGAAGACTAGGTGTGTTTCAGCAGAAGGGGAGGGGGGGCGGGTGTCAGTCGCTGTTCACAGGACCGGACCCCCAGGGATGTCCCGCTGTTAGGTAATGTTTAACCAAAAGTTCACAGGACAAGTCAGCATTTAAAAGTATTTTAGCTACCTTCATCTCTGACAAAGGTCAGATTTTTTTAAACCAGAACTTTTTTAACAGCTTTTTTTTTTTTTAAACTAGAAAGATATGTGGCTTGAGAAAGATATTGTAGAAACACTCCCAACCTTATAAAAACAGGATGCAATATCAAGCAAGAGTGATTTCCAGTTTCAGCCTTGATGGAGTAACAGAAATGAGATTTCCCTTTCAGTGTAAATTGCTGGGGGCCAGTGTGAGGAACTCCGCCCATAGCAAAGGTCCTGAGAAAGGAGGTTTGGCATATGCAAAGGCGTGATCAAGCCTCAGGAAACCCCCTGTTCCCAAGCATCTACCCCCCCAAACCAGAGTCTGTTTCATGCTCTCACCTACACCTCTGACTTTACGGGGGACTCTCCCCCATAACCATTTCTCTCGGAGAAGGAGTTAACTTGCAGCTCCAGTTGATAAAATTCCTGGGCGTGACAAGAGTGTTTCAGGTTATCTAGCCTGCCTGTATAGGTTTGTCTGGCCACATGTGATTATTTACAGCCTCCCAACAGCAAGAGGCACGAGATGTTTTAGACTTACTAAAGGCAGATTCTTTGGGGAAGTTAGAATTTATTAGTATAGTGGGTTGATTAGGAATTATATTGGTGAAGAGTTTTTCATTTATTGTGCCAATAATTGCTTTTAATTCCCTGCCCTGGGTGTGATAGGGGTATCTCGGTCAAACCCCTCTGCTGGCAAGCTAGCTTGTGTGATAGGATTATCCATACTCCTGCCACTACGGAGCACATGATTGTTTACTACCTCTCAACCATAAACAGCACAGAGAGTTTGGGGCATTTTGAAGGTCTTAATTAGCATAGGGCTTTTCTCATTGTTGAGTCAATGATTGCTACCTGGAATATATTAATCAATGTATTTGGAATATAGAAAAAGAAATATAGTAGTTTTGATGTTAGCAATACTAGATTTGTTGAATTAATGAATTTTTTCTTTGTTATAGATCACTGTACTTTGTTATAAATTACTGTGTCCTTGCTATGTAAAAATGTAACTTTGTCATTATCTTAAAACTAAATAGATCTTAAGGGGAACATTGGTGAAAGGATTTCACTTGTTGGGCTGTTTTGTTGCTAAATCTTCATATTCCCTGCCCTTATAACGAATATAACTAGCATATAAGAGAAATAAGTATTAATCTTTAAGATTAATCATGCTAACCTTGGGTTAGATAAATTCCTTTCTTGATTGTAACTCATTACACCCTTACCCTATAGGAATGTAACTTTATCTGGAGGGTGGTGCCTGGTTTAAGAAAAAACACCCTTGGAAAAAATGAGTTTTTTGGTTATCAGAAAGAGAGGGTCATGAAGTGTCAGCAGGCCTCATGGCCAGAAGATGATGTGAAACCCCTAAGACCTTGTTTGTATGTAAAGCACCCGATTTTGATAAAGGTCAGGACTGCTGACCCCCGCGTGATTTTGTATTCATCACTATGTGTAACAAAAGGTATATAAGCAAACCTGAAAATAAAGAGAACGGATCAGTTTCCGGAAAGACTGATTCCCCTATGTCATTCTTTCTCGTCCTCCGTATTTCTGGCTGAATTCCCATCTGGAGCGCGGGTGCCCACCACATCTGCTTATTTGCCCCGGCTCTCAAGTCCACACGAAAAGGTACCCAAGGAGGGGCATTTTTTGATGTTCAAATGGCACCGGTGGCCCAACGTAGATGGTGCAAATTCCTTGTCTTGGAATTTTATTGGTATTCCGCATAAACCAAGTTATTCAGCCTCTTTCTCTCCTCTAATACCTCTCACTATTTTCTGGCTGAATTCCCATCTGGCACGTGGGTCCTCACCAAGCCTACTAACTCTGCCTGGGCTTCTAAGATTGGACTGGGGAGGCCTCAGTGCCTCCTTCCTTTGGGAGAACGGAAAGACGCCTGTGGCCTACGTAGGTGGTGATTGGCATTCCATGTAAGCCAAGTTATTCAGCTCCTTTTTTCTGCTAATTTCCTAATCTCTCTATATCTGTAATTGAATAAGTTCTTTCCTAGTACGCCGACTCCGTCTCCACCTTTGAATCACCCTGGATCCATCGGGGCTGGACCCTGGCAGTAAATAACTAAATATATAATGGGCAAAATATATGAAACAATGGTTTCAGATGCTACAATAAGCAGTACAGGACAACAATCCCTGAGGGAAGGCAAACAAGTGATGTGAGCCCTGCAATTACCCAAATGACAGTCTAGAGGGAATTTCCAGGCTGCAGTTCAGGGAGGGACCCCAAACTGCTTAATGGTCTCATGAATTGAGGAAACTGTTAAGGACTCAAGTAAGCCAAAGCAGCTAAGACTTTATGAGTCATATTATGGAGGACGAGAGACCTACACAGACAGCTGAGAGCTGCATATAGAGAGTTTTAGAACTGTACAGCAAATTCCCTGCAAGGCTTTAGCTGAAAACTCCTCAGCCCATGCATGAGAACAAACTATCTGAAGCAGGAGGAAAATTAAAAACAAAAACAAAAAAACACTGAAAAGATTCAGGTAGAACAACTCAAATGATTACAAAGGGCTAGAAAAAGTTTGCTTTCCCATCAGTCAAACTGGAAAAAAAAACTTAAAATACATATGGCATCAGACAAATGTTGCCTCAATAGTGAGACAAAATTAGACCTGGAATAAATGTTTTCCTGGTCTCACTTAACAAAACTTAAAAGCAAGATTTCACGGGATTAACATATACACACTACTATACATGAAATAGATAACCAACATGGACCTACTATATAGCACAGGGAACCATACTCAATATTTTATAATATCCTATAATGAAAAAGAATCTGAAATAAAATAGAAGCACATACATACATATACATATATTCATATACATACATATATGTATATACCTATATAATCATTTCAGTAAATGGTGCAGAAGAATTGGGTAACTGTCTGAGAAAATTTACTTTGATTCTGAACTCACACCATATACAAAAATTAACTTGAAAGGGATCATATTTTTCTTTCAAGTGAAATTTATGATCTAAATAAATACAACTTTAGAAGAAAACATGGGAGAAATCCTTAGTAAACTTGGGTTTGCCAAAGAACTCTTAGCTAACAACCCCAAAGCACAGACTCTAAAAGAAAATAAATCAATTAATTGGCCTTCATCAAAATTTTAAAAATCTAATCTTCAAAAGACACTGAGAAAATATTTGTAAAACATATATCTGAAAAACAGTATGTTCTCTTGAATACTTAGAGATCTTTTACAACTCAGAAAAAGACAAACAACCAATAAAAATAGGCAAGATATTCGAATGGGTACTGCACATAAAAGATAGCTAATAAACACATGGAAATATTATTAATATCATTTGCATACAATTAGAGAATTGCAAATTAAAACTAAGATATCATTAAATAGCAGAATGGTTAAAATTTAAAAGTCTGGTTATGCTGATATTGGCATGGCTGTATGAAGGAACTTAAACTCTCACATACTGATGGTGGGACTGTAAAATTGTATATCTGCTTTGGAAAACAGCTTGCTAGTTTCTTCAAAAATTAACTAAACAACCTAAATGTCCATCTACAGGTGAACAGATAAAGAAAATGTCATACACATATAAAATAGAATACTACTCAGCCATAAAAGAATGAAATAATGCCACTTGCAGCAACATAGGTGGAATTAGAGATTATCATATGATGTGAAGTAAGTCATAAAGATAAAGAAAAATACCATGTGATATCACTTATATGTGGAATCTAAATATGACACAAATGAACTTCTATACAGTGGCAGTAGTGGTAAAGAAACTGCCTGCCAATGCAGGAGACTAAGAGACACAGTTTGATCCCTGAATAGGGAAGTTCCCCTGGAGAAGTGCATGGCAATCCACTTCAGTATTCTTGCCTAGAGAATCCTATGGACAGAGGATTCTGGAGGGCTACAGTCCATGGGGTCACAAAGAGTTGGACACGACTGAAGCGACTTAGCACATGCATAAAACAGAAACAGACATGCAGACACAGAGAACAGACATGTGGTTTCCAAGGTGAGGACTGGGAGAGGGGGGATTAGGAGTTTGCCCATGGACTCCAGCCACCCCACATCACTTTGCTGCACAGCTGAAATTAACACAGTTAATTGAAATTTAAAAAGCTAACTGTACACTTACCAGATGATCCAGCTGTCCCATTATGGTATTTACCCACAGAAAATGAAAATATATGTCCACATAAATATTTATAGATGAATGTTCATAGTAGTTTCATTTGTAATAGCTGAAAACTGGCAACAATATAAATCTATCAACATTTGAAAGGATTTAAAAATTGTGGTATATCCATACTGGGAATAATAGTATTAAAAAGGAGCAAGTTACAGTCAGCCACATGGATAAATCTCAAAATATTTAGGCTGAGTGAAAGAAAAGCAGACTAAACAAATAAACATGGAGACATACTGTATGGTTTACATAAAATCCTATAAAGGCAAACCATCTGTAGTGACAGAAAACCAATAGGAATGAGTGACTATGAAAGAAGGATAGATAATGATATTTGAGAGGAAGCTTTTGGGCATGATAGTATAAAATGTTATATTTTAAGTATATACAGTTTATTATATACTGTATATATCAGTTATATCACAAACATCATTTTTCAAACATGTTTTGAAATTAGAAAATAATCCATCTTTATAAATGACATCACTGCCCTGATCGATGAACAGATTTACCTCTGGTCTCTGACGATTATTAGTTTGATTCACAAAAGAGTCAGACACAACCGAGTGAACAACAGCATCCTCTACTCATTAGTCATATCCTGCATGTTCCTCAGGTGAACGCTTTACCCTACATGCTGGCTGGATGCACTGGGCCCACAAAAAAGGTTGTATGTCTTTGCTTTATAAATAAATCTGTGTGGCACAATGTGGACTGAGATAAGCTTCTTTGACATCTGTAAAGCGGTGGTGGGGCAGAGACCACAATCATGCCTTACCCACCTCTAACCCTAGGTGACTATTGATTTTTAGCAAAAGAAACCAAGAAGCTATACAGGAAAAGTCAGCTGAAGTTCATTTGTGATGCTGGGAGTGAGAAAAGCATAGGAGCTGATATTCAAAAGCATTCCTCACTGACGTTGTAATTGTTAGACCTATATGTGAATGCCAAAAGCAAGAAAAAGAACAGAAGTGTCCACGCTTGACTGAATAGGAGGCAACTGGGAGAACCTAGGATTGAAGGTTTCCATTCCATCCCAAATTGAGTTACAAGCAAGCCTAGAAGATAATAGATAGTTAAAATACCTGTGTCATCCTTAAACAAACAAACAATAGGGCTTCCAGAGCAATGATTTTCAGCCTTGGCTGCACAGAAGAAGAACCTGGGAAACTTTGCAGAAATAACATCTGTATCTCACTCCAGACCTATTTAATCAGAATTCCTAATGGGAGGAACGCAGGGATTGGAATGTTTCTAAGCTCCTCAAGAGAGTCTAAGACAACTCAAGAAACAGACATCAATAGGTCATTCTGCCACAGAAATTTTGTTTAATTTTTTCCTCTGACTGGCTTTCATAGCCTTAGAAGGGAAAGACAGTCAGTCCCCATACTGTCCCTCCTTCCTTCCTATCACATCCTTGTTGTCTTGTTATCAGGTTTCTTTGGGGGGAAAAGGGGTTAACAGCCTTTTTAAAAAATAAGCTTCAGAGTAGGAGTTGGGAAAAAGCTACTTCTTTGTTTTAGAATTTGGTTCTCAAATCTTAGCATATCAAAATCACCTGGAGGGCTTGCTGACCCCTGATAGCTGGACCCCATCCCCATGGTTTCTGATGCAGTAGGTATCAGATAGGGTCTGAGAATCTGTATGCTGATGCTGCTGGCTGGAATCTCATTTGAAGAACCACTGTTTCAGAGGTCACAAGGCGATTAGGTTGAGTGTTTTTTCAACTGTGAAAGAAATGGAATTTCAACAAACTACCAAGGAAGTGCTAAACCTAGAAGATAGCAAACCTTAGGAACTGGGATAGGAGGAAGGTTGGAGATTTCAGAACTGTTCAGAACCTGCCTCAGTGTAGCATCCCAGAGCAAAGATGACTATAGTGGATGACTCATGGCGTTAGGGTTTTAACTTTGAGACATCCAACAAAGGATCCACTTTAAACACAGTCACAATCTAAAAGTTGAGAGTTAATATTTTACTCAGTGGGAATTTTTAGAACTTCATTCAAGCCTGGGAAATAGAATCTCAAGTAACCAAGAGAGAACTGCTCAGAGGAGGGGAGGGGAGGAGCAAGATATATAGGAATTTTAAGGCAGGTAATCTTAATATCAAAAGATTATTGTTAATTAAAGAAAACCACACTTCCTAAGTTAAGGAATTTCTTTGTATGGAAAGATGCAAAGAATCTGGACTCGCTGAAATCATTCCTTTCATATGCATCTCTGCTATTTGAAGCCAGCATCCTTTGTTTATCACATCCTGAACTCCCTTGGGGCTTACCATAGGGAGAGGTTGCAGTTCTGATGGCTGCCAGTATTCTCCTTCCTGACTGCCCTTGTTCAGTGGCTCAATCGTGTCCGACTCTTTGGGACCCCATGAACTGCAGCACTCCAGGCTTCTCTGTCCTTCACCATCTCCCAGAGCTTGCTCAAACTCATGTCCATTGAGTCAGTGACACCATCCAAACATCTTGTTCTCTGTCTTCCCCTTCTCCTCCTGCCTTCAAACTTCCCCAGGATCAAGGTCTTTTCTAATGAGTCAGCTCTTCACATCAGGTGACCAAAGTATTGGAGCTTCAGCTTCAGCATCAGTCTTTCCAATGAATATTAAAGGGTTGATTTCCTTTAAGAAACTGCCCTTATGGCTCAGGAATTCATGTAGGAGGACTGCAAGTACTGATGACTGTGACATCCTTGTTTACTGATATGGTAGGAAATACTCCAGGGTTTCCCTGGTGGCTCAGATGGTAAAGAATCTGCCTGCAATGCAGGAGACCTGGGTTCATCCCTGGGTCAGGAAGATTCCCTAGAGAAGGGAATGGCTACTCACTTCAGTATTCTTGCCTGGAAAATCCCATGGACAGAGGAGCCTGGAGGGCTACTCACTCACTCCGGTTCTCAAGAGGAATACTCTTGAGAAATGAGTAATAACCTATATGGGGAAAGACTCTAAAGAAGAATAGATATATAGATATGTATAACTGAACCACTCTGTTGTACACCTGGAACTAACACAACATTGTAAATTAACTATGCTCCAATGTGTATATATGTATATAAAGTTATGTCAGTGGCAAAGAGTATAGAAGGACTGAGTATCAGAAGCTTAGCTCTGGGGACTTTCCTCGTGGTTCAGGGCAGGAGGGCTGGGTTTCATCCCTGGTCAGGGAACTAGATCCCACATTCCACAACTAAGAGTTTGAATGTTGCAACTAAAGATACAACGTGCCACAACTAAGACCTGCTGCAACCAAATAAGTAAATAAATAAAAATAAATATTTTTTAAAGAAGCCTACCTCTGACTACTGTACATGTATCTAGAAAAAGTTATCTCAACCTCAACACTATTGGCATATTCTTTGCTGTGAAGAGGTTTATGCATCGTAGAATGGTTAGCAGCATTGTTGGCCTTTACTCATTAAATGCCACAAGAAACTCTTCCCCCTGAAACATAACAGCCAAAAATGTTAAATATCCCCTAGAGGGCAAGATCACTTCCTTGTTAAGAATTGATCAATTCATAGCTACTTCGTGTTATGTCAATTGCTTAGTTGATTTGTGACCCTGTGGACTGCAGCCCTCGAGGATCCTCTGTCCATGAAATTCTATAGGCAAGAATACTGGAATAAATAACCTAACTCTACACTTAAAGCAACTTGAAAAGAAAGAAATTATGAACTCCAGTGTTAGTAGAAGGAAAGAAATCTTAAAAATTAGGGCAGAAATAAATGCAAAAGAAACAAAAGAGACCATAGCAAAAATCAACAAAGCCAAAAGCTAGTTCTTTGAGAGGATAAATAAAATTGACAAACCATTATCCAGACTCATCAAGAAACAAAGGAAGAAAAATCAAATCAATAAAATTGGAAATGAAAATGGAGAGATCATAACAGACAACACAGAAACACAAAACCATAAGAGACTACTATCAGCAATTATATGCAAATAAAATGGACAACGTGGAAGAAATGGACAAATTCTCAGAAAAGTACAACTTTCCAAAACGGAACCAGGAAAAAATAGAAAATCTTAATAGACCCATCACAAGCACGGAAATTGAAACTGTAATCAGAAATCTTCCAGCAAACAAAAGCCCAGGTCCAGATGGCTTCACAGCTGAATTCTACCAAAAATTTAGAGAAGAGCTAACACCTATCCTACTCAAACTCTTCCAGAAAATTGTAGAGGAAGGTAAACTTCCAAACTCATTCTATGAAGCCACCATCACCCTCATACCAAAACCTGACAAAGACGCCACAAAAAANCTTCCAGGAAACAAAAGCCCAGGTCCAGATGGCTTCACAGCTGAATTCTACCAAAAATTTAGAGAAGAGCTAACACCTACCCTACTCAAACTCTTCCAGAAAATTGCAGACGAAGGTAAACTTCCAAACTCATTCTATGAGATCACTATCACTCTAATACCAAAACATGACAAAGATGCCACACAAAAAAAGAAAACTACAGGCCAATATCACTGATGAACATAGATGTAAAAATCCTTAACAAAATTCTAGCAATCAGAATCCAACAACACATTAAAAAAATCATACACCATGACCAAGTGGGCTTTATCCCAGGGAGGCAAGGATTCTTCAATATCCATAAATCAATCAATGTAATATACCACATTAACAAATTGATAAATAAAAGCCATATGATTATCTCAATAGATGCATAAAAAGCCTTTGACAAAATTCAACATCCATTTATATAAAAACTCTCCAGAAAATAGGAATAGAAGGAACATACCTCAACATAATAAAAGCTATATATGACATCTCTCATTTTTAAATATAAAATTACTATATGAAGTGTGTAGGCTATTGACTTCATTTTTAATAGGTAAATTATGACTCTGCAAGGAAAAATATAGTTGTTCATAGTCCCATGAGTCCTCCCAAGCAGACAAGTTCAGTTCAGTTCAGTCGCTCAGTCGTGTCTGATGCTTTGCAACTCCTTGGACTACAGAGCTCCTTCCAAATCACATTACTCTTGTCCTGAAAATGATGTAAAGATACATCAAGGTTGGATTTTTACAGAGGTAATTATACTTTCTGCAAATATCAACATAGAAGATAAGAAATCATGAATTGTTACTCAGAACAATCCTCTTGTTAAGAGGCTTTATTATTGAATGATTGGGAAAGACAGTACGTCAGATTGTATCCTGTTTCATAGTGGGCATAAATTACTTAACAGCACTATGCCAGGTGAGTGCCCCCAAGGAAAATATAGAGGAGTAGCTCATAGGAAGTGTCAGTGTATTTAATACTATTGGCAAAATAAAGGGGCTGATTATTTTATTGGACTCAAGTCATGGGAAGAATGCTTTTCTAATGATAAAAGCTGAAGACAGATCAAACTTCTGTATCTTTGTTGCATAGGAAAAGTGAGAAAAAGCTAAAGCAGTGCACTCATGGCCAAGTTTTTCTTGGGACAAAACAGGTTGTTGACATTTTTTCTGTGTGAAAGACACTGCTACTGCTGCTAAGTCACTTCAGTCGTGTCCAACTCTGTGCAAGCACTATGCCAGGTGAGTGCCCCCAAGGAAAATATAGAGGAGTAGCTCATAGGAAGTGTCAGTGTATTTAATACTATCGGCAAAATAAAGGGGCTGATTATTTTATTGGACTCAAGTCATGGGAAGAATGCTTTTCTAATGATAAAAGCTGAAGACAGATCAAACTTCTGTATCTTTGTTGCATAGGAAAAGTGAGAAAAAGCTAAAGCAGTGCACTCATGGCCAAGTTTTTCTTGGGACAAAACAGGTTGTTGACATTTTTTCTGTGTGAAAGACACTGCTACTGCTGCTAAGTCACTTCAGTCGTGTCCAACTCTGTGCGACCCCTTAGATGGCAGCCCACCAGGCTCCCCCATCCCTGGGATTCTCCAGGCAAGAACACTGGAGTGGGTTGCCATTTCCTTCTCCAAGTCATGAAAGTGAAAAGTGAAAGTGAAGTCACTCAGTCGTGTCTGACTCTCAGCGACTCCATGGACTGCAGCCTTCCAGGCTCCTCCATCCATGGGATTTTCCAGGCAAGAGTACTGGACTGGGGTGCCATTGCCTTCTCCAGTGAAAGACACTCCTGTATATTAAAAAGGTAAGAAAATATAGAAATGTAGGAATACAAATTATGAAAATAATTACACATAAACAGACTAGGTATTTACTAAATTAATAGTACACAATATCAAGAATTTCAACCATCCTTCACATGTCTGAAAAACTTGATAGATAATACCTCTTTCAATTTCATTATCCAAAAATATTCTAATTATTTAACTAGTTCAATATTCAATATTCAAATCCCTAAAGAGATAATGAAACTTCCCCTGGTGGAGGAAATGTTTTTTGACCCCTTTTCATTATATGTGAAACTGCTGGGTCAGTGGTGTCCCCTTGCTACTGTCTGTTCTCTCTTATGAAGGTTTTTTTTCTCCTGAGTTATGCTCCAGCTTAGGTCTGCTGAGGATTATTCCCATTCCTTTGCATTTTTCTGGCATCTGCTATGAAAATCTGACTAGTCATTTTTGTCCTATTTAACTTGACTCAGGGCCTGGTGGTATCCATTTATGACTGTTTAGCTGAGTTAAACAATACAAAATTATGTTCTCTGAGACACAGAAACTACCTAAGGAGCTTCAGTTTAACATGTTTAGCTGAGTTGTCCATATGCAGAGAATAACCCTCATGTTCCTGATTTAATGGCATGATATTTTTCTATAATAGAAGATTTATTGGTATGTATTAAATCTGTGTATATCTGCACACTAAATGTGATTTTCATATCTGATCCTCACAAAATTATATATATGAGTATTCATAAATCAGGGGGAAACATAAAATTCTCTTTTTATTTTTTGTTATTGCCAAATACCATTGTAAACAGTGTTAAATTAATCCTGCTAGACATCTTTTTGCACCAGTGCATCTCATCCCATCATGAAAAGCATTTTTTTCCATGTGTCAATTTTATATAAATATGGATGGTTTCAGTTATTTTATTTCAGGAAAATCTTCAAAACAGTGGCAAATGCTTTAATGTACTAAATGCCCAACAATATTAATGTTGTAATTATCAAAGACTTGTAGAGGTAATGAGCTAAAATGTTGGCAGAATTTGTGACTGTGAAAGCCTAATTTTTGGACATGAGATCCACCTCACCACGGAAACACATATCAAAAAGCTCAATTGTTGTAAATCCCTGTTTGTAGGGCATCCAGCAACATTTCCCTTTGGCTGGCAATTTATGTAGGATTCAGCTGTATGTCCTGAATGCTCTGAATGCTCATAATCATATTATGTCTGCTCTTGCTCGTTCTGGAACTGGCAGCCTCATACATGGTGAATTGATTTTTAGTTGGCTGTTCACTATTTTATTTCTAGAATAGGAGTTAGTTCACTAGACCTGGATAATAGGAAATATACCTTCCCAGATTTTAAGGTCAGACATTTTACTTTTGGTTCTTTATTACAAGGTAATATTCATTACATACTTTTAAAATATATTTTCCTTTTAAATTCTCATGCTCCAAACTTATATTAATCATAAGTTCTACTTTGAAGATTTGAGGGTTAACTGAAAGTTT
>SJXQ01009838.1:0-18409 GCA_006408695.1 Aepyceros melampus | reverse complement strand
TTTTTTTTTTTTTTTTTTTTTACTATAATTGATTAATAATACAACATCCTAATATAGAGTTATGGTTGTCTGGATCTGACTTTCATCTTTACCCATGTGTCATGTACTTTCACAGGTTTTCCTGTCACTGATTAGTGTTTTTTCATTTCAGCTTAAAGAATTTTTAACATTTCTTGCTAAGCAGGTCTAGTGGTGGTGAACTCCCTCAGCAATTGTCTGTCTGGGGAAACATTTATTTCTTCCTCTTATCTGAAAGATACCATTGTCAGATAAAGTTTTCTTGGTTGGCAATTTCTATCTTTCAACATTTTGGATATATCATTCCACTCACTCCTGACCTTAGAGTTTCTGCTGATACTCCATTATCTTCTTTTTTGCAAGAGCTTCAGAAGCAAAGTTGAGAGAAAGATAAAGGAGTGAGAGTGATAGGCCTAATTACAGCCCACCCCTGCGAAGGAGTAGTTCTTCTATTATTCCTCGAAGATATCCAAGAAGGCAAATTTAAGCCCTTAAATAAGGGCTATGCCTATAGATGAATCAGAAAATTTTCAATAAGGAGTTAGATAAAGAGAACCTAGCCAACAAAAAGTAGAAGAAATATGGTCTTGGAAAAATCAAGCAAGTGGTTAAGACTGAGGAAGTACTATTGAAGAAATGGTCTGTGTTCAAGAAAGTTATAGTTCACCTCACAGCCCTCAAACACACATCACATCCTTTAATTGTTGAGGAATAAATAAGTTGAAAGAGCCATACTTACTTGAGAATTAATCTTTTACTTTTACCCCTCAAAATATGATACAGTGATGGCAGTGGGGTTACTTCTGAATTGGCTTCAGGAAGGCACATAGGAGGAATGCACTTTATTTGAGGAAATTTAAAGTGTGAGCAAATCCCATATTTAAATCCCATTTTGTTCTTGAAGTCTACCAAAACATCAGAAATTTCTTCTTAAGAAATCTTTTACCACTTCCTAGGAAAACTTTTCTGCAGCAGTCGAAATGTGTAATTTATAACAACTTTGTTATTTAAAAGACACTTGGGCTTCCTGAAAGCACTAGGAATATAGTGAGATGAGAGAGTTGCTAAAGTGGAAGAAAGATAACTAGGATGAGAGGACAGCCAGAAACAATTGTCCTGACTTCACTTTTTGTTTTATTTTATTATGTTTAGGGAAACATGTTTTGCTAAGAGCAGAAGGATACAGTGAATGATAGCTTTTCCTCTGCTAAACTATATAGAAAATCAAAATATTGAGTCTTAAAAACTCTTAAGACTAAATAGAAAACATTCCTTTTTCCCCCTCATCTCCTTTTCTTCCCAAAAGACTATACTTTAAGTACAAGTATTTATGTCATTAGAATAAATTGGTCAACAAATGAGGATAGGGAATAATCTTAGCAGAGTGTGGGTAGTAAAGATTCTGTTTATGGGAAGAGTGGAGGGCAAGTGTAAGGTAGATTGGGGAAGTGGTTTATCTTTCCGTTTGAGAATAGTATGCAACACTCCAGAGAGAAAGGGGAAGTAGAGACTCAGAGAACTTACTATCCATGTAGGTGAGAACACTGACAAAGATTCTCAATTACATTAGTTTGCTGAAAAATTGGCTATATATACATGGAATTCTGGAGATAGAAATTTTTATGCAAATACAAAGATCATCTTTATTATGAAGATGTATATTATAAATTATAAATATAAATATGTTACAAAGCAACATTTTCACAGTATATTGGGAATAAAAACAAAAAGATGACATAAAAATGAATTTGCACGAGTTCCACTTATGCACCCTTTCAGACCAACATAGTTTGTTCTGTTGTCCATAGGGCAGATGGTTCCTTTTCATGGAATTACAGGTTAACAGAATTAGTTGCTTAACCAAGTGACAATGAAAATGTATACACCATTTGAATATAATAATAATAACAATAATGAGAATAATAATAACATAGAAATCACTCCAATCAGTCCCAGCTGCCTTGGGGGAGTCTGTACTGGCCTTAGAATAGTATGCCTGGAGCAAAGCTGGACCAAAAAAATTACTGAGGACTCTAGAGTCTTCATGCCTGGCTGCCTCTAGACCTTACTCTGGCTTGTGAATGTAGCCTGATAGTTGAAAAGACACTGCAGTAAGACCCATTTTCTTCAAAATATCGTTCTTTCTAGTCTGTTTCAGTGTTTTTGATCATTCCATTAAAACAAAATATTTACACTTTGAGATAAAATTCATCCCTAAGGCCTAGAATTCAGATATTCCTAGGAAAATTAATATTAAGCTAACATCAGTCCTTAGTACCTTAGTGTGAATAGACTGATCAGTTACTGACTAGAACAAGGGAATAGAAGACAAAGCATATTCATGGTGAAAAGGGGTTAATAAAGTAAATCACAACATTAAATACAAACTTAGATGGACAAACTTGAAGAAAAAGGGTGATTCTTAGCTAAGCAGCATAAGAATACTGGACACTTTTTCTCTCTGTACTTTTCTCAAATTACATAAATAATTTTCAAGGACTCCTGGACTGCTTCATAAATGGGCTTTAACCTCAACATTTCCTCTAAGAAGTTCAGTAACCTCCTGGAAATATTTTTTCCTCTTTAAGATAACAGGTATGTTTAAAGTGAAATTAATACATTAATGAAATTAAATCACAGGTCTCCCGCAAATGACCCTAAAGGTGTAGTTTATGATAATATAGAAACTAGTAAACATATATTATATAGACAAGTCTCTCATTACAAGTATCCACAAAATTATTATTTCTAATCCCATTACAACACTAAATTATGGTCAAACACAAATCACTTTAAAGCAAATAGACTAGACATAGTTACAGTTACTCATTTTAAAACACAATTTACCACTCTTTTAGAACTCATTTAGCACGTCAAAATATGTGCCTTACCATGAACAATTAGGAGATAGACACACACATTATTGCTAGCAGTAAAAAGTCAGTCTTCTAACAGGATAATATTTTAATAACAAAGTACAAGCAAATCAACACTAGTCTAGAGAAAACATTAGAAATTTTTCCATTCATCTAAAATATTAGAATTCATTTTGATTTCACTAATCCCCCCAAACATATTAATATTATAACTGTGTGTCCAAAATAACTCCTTTCCTGTAAATATGATCGAGCTCTTCTTTGATTTTCACGTTCCTTCCAGGCCAGAATTATCTGTGTGTTATATACCTCACATATTTTAGTTAAAGCATGTTTTAAAAGTTAGAGCTGTTTGCCAAAAAATTTTTCAAAGTATTCTAATATTTAAGACCTCAGGTTTAATTGCTACTCATATTCTGGGTCTGTTTCTTGCATACTAGATCTAAACAGGTATTAGTAGGAAGGCATTTTAATAGGTGCCCAATGTTGCCAATGTTAATCTTCTGCACTTTTCTCAACAGGGGAAAAATTGACTTTCCCAGCTGCCTTGGAAGAGGCTGTACTGGCCTTAGAATAGTATGACTGGAGCAAAGCTGGATCAAAAATGTTACTGAGGGCTCTAGAGTCTACATGTCTGGCTGCCTCTAGACCTTACTCTGGCCTGTGAATGCAGCCTGATAATTGCCACTTAAAAGTAAAAAAATAACTTTTATCTTTTTGCTCTTGTCTAAACTTAGTTCACAGCTTCTTGTATAGGCTCAGAAAGTGCAGTAACCTCTCAGGTACCTCAGTGTCACTCTAGAAGCATAGTGGACACTTTCTTTATTTGAAAGATATATACATCTTCAAAGGTGCTGTCTGGAAATAGTTTAAGAGAATCAGAACTGTGATTATCACATATCTGCTTTCTCCTGGTCCTTTAAAGACAATGTGGATCACATTATATGAACTTTGACAAGCTACCTGTCCTGGATAGATTAAATATGGCAATTTATACAGTCATAGACAGTATGTGAATAGTTTTTTGTTCTTATTTTAAACATATCAGAGGCCTGAGTTCAGATTTTTATTCTATTAATAGATGTGATAGATGCTTTTTCATACTGACACTTAAATGAAGGAAATAGCTATTTGAGTCTTCAAACTCGAGTATAATCACACATAGGAGATCAAAATGGTCCGTGTTTATAGCACTGTTTCACAAAATAATATATTGCCTATCCTACTTAAAGACTACTAAAACATGATATTGGGATATAAACTGTGATTACTAGTATAAATAGACAACTACATTGTTTCTAAATACAAAGAAATTCAGTATCCATTGTAACAAAACCAAGTGCTTAAAATGAGTTCAAGCTAATTATCTCTCTGTGTCTTAGGTTCACAGATAAAACTACTGACTCCTGCTGAAAGCATGTGCATATGATATGTCACTGAAACTTTAGAGCTTAAATCTTAAAGACTTGATGATAAATTACTACAGGACATCTCAACATTGATGATAGTGGAATATAATGCTCTAAATAGATTGTGTTATGAAGATGTGAAATCTTCATATAGATAAGATAGAGCATAACTGAAAAGCTTTGAGTGCTTGCTGTGATTACTTCCCAGTAGCTAGGAGTATTGCAAATATGTAATAATATACTTCAGTCCACATCCATTTTTTTTAATTTAACATAATTCAGTTGACAAGATAGATGTGGTATGGTTGCTCACAAGTGATTTTGCATGGAGTTTTATGTTATCATGCAAGTCTTGTCTTGAAAGCCGTCTTCTGAACTCATCAGTGGTAAAGTAGTATATGATTGGGTCAAGGCAGGAATTCAGACTAGCAAGACACAAGGCAACAGAATGAAATATTAGAATCACCCTTCTGGCTAGACAGCTTTTAATTTCATTGGATTTGACCAGGAAATCTAAAGGAAAACTGAAGTGATAAGGTGCAAAGCATATTAAGAAAACTCCTGCACAGGTTAGAATCATCTTCAAGGCTTTCTTTTTCTCTCCAAGGTCTTGTGCAACAGGATATTTATCTTGCAATGATAAAACTGTTTTCCAGGTGCAGAACAGGACGATCAAAAGAGGAGTGATAAACCCAATCAACTCGCCAATGGTCATCATGACAACAGACTGAGCTAGATTGACATTTCTGGTAGGAAGATCCACAAAGCATTTGGTTCTCTGGCTAGGGGTGTCATCATTTCTTCTGAGGAGAGGAAATAGCAGACAGGCAAGGCAGATTATCAACCAGCCAGAAATGCTGATGTATAGGTCATACTTCTGTTTACAGTCATGGAAACGAAAGGGGTACAGGAGAAACCAAAATCTTCGCACACTGATGCAGACCAAAAAGTAGATGCTTGCATACATGTTGACATACTTCAGATAGAAACAAAACATGCAGAGGCCAGACCCAAATGGCCAGTCATGATTCAAATAGTAAAAGATCCTCAGGGGCAAGGAGAGGACTTGTAGCAAGTCAGCAATGGCCAGGTTTATCAGAATATCACAGCCCGTTTGGTTTCTTTCATATAGCCATAAAATACCCACAAGGCTAATATGTTCCCTATGAGACCTGGCACAAGAATGACAGTGTATGTCACAGCATAGATGAAGTATCGGAAATCTGTATTGTCTCTATTGATCTCATAACATGTGTCATTAGCAGTCATGTTTGTTTCTAGAGAAGCTGCCTTTGCTAAATAGTGGTTAAAAATCTAAATTTATAATCTACTGCTGCTCTTTCTGAAAGATTGATCATCAATGGGCTGGAGAAACTGAATATAGAATAACCTCCTTTTTATTGCATTGGTCAGAGCTTCTAGACATGATTTGGGGGCTTTTCAAAGAAATATCTGCATGTTTGCTTTAAATTTGTCTACATTAACTACATGGAAGTCTAATGTGCAAGCACAGATGACAAGCTGTTATAATTTCCCCTTCTTGTTACTCAGTTAAAAGGCCTTCTGAGACATCATGATGGCTGATCCTCTCCCATTTGGATCATGAATGTGCCATATAGAAGCTCTTCAAATTACCATACGATGGTAGTCATCTCTTTACTGGTGTTTGGCAGGCTGTTTTTCTTTTCTTTTTTTTTGGCTCACATAGAAGAAAGGTTTACTCTAGTATTTAGTGTGTCTACAACTCTTCAGAGATGATTGACTTGGATGGGTCAGCTTCCTGAGACTTTCTCAGTTATGTGTTGAAAACAAACTCAGAACTGCAAATTAAAAAAAAAAAAGTAAGCCAATTATTGTCTTGCAAAAATAATAAATTTTAAAAAATTAATTAAAATTTTAATTTCATTAAAATTAAAATTTAATTTTAAAAATCTTGTTTTTGCAAAAACAAAAAAAGCTTATGTGTAGAAAAATTTATTACCATTAATGGAAAGTTCTGACATGAATAAGGGTAATAGATACAAGTTCTATAAGGCACTTTAGAATCACAAGTGAGTATAGCTGGAAGAAATCTGAGAGGTAATCTAGCTCCTTACTACTCAAAATATAATACATGAATCGCATTACTTAAAAGTTTATTAGAAATGGAGAAGAATCTTAAGTCCCCCGGACCTGCTGCATAACAATCAGCAATTTAAGAAGAACCACAAGTGATTCTTAGGCATGTTAACATTTGAGAGGCTGTGATGTAGACCACAAACATCACTGATTGTCAGACTCACTTGAGGAAGTTTAAAAAAATTATAGCTTTCCTTAGACTTCCCAGTGTTTCCCCCCAAAATTCTGATTCATAGTTTAAGGCCTGGAATTTGTATTTTTAAAAGGTCTCTATATGATTAAGATATAGCCAACCCAGCATTTGTCTTTGAGCCATCATTTAGAGGCCACTGATTTGGTTCAAATATTTCCCAGATGTCTGAAAATAAGTGGGCAACCAGACTCTCTTTAAATACTTCCATTAACATGGGCTATTAAGACACTTTTCAATTATGCAAGACAACACCAGTACAAAGATTCACAATTTCCAGAAAGTTGACCCAGTTAGGTCCACAATCTTTGTTCTAAAACAAAATTTAGCCTAGGGGTATGAATAGTTACCTCAAGGCTGCTGAAATCCAGGAGGAAGTAACTTAAAGATATGAGGGAAGAACAGAAATGAAATAGGAAGTATAAAACATCCTGTTTTGGATTATCAAATCCATGTTGCTTGAAGTAGGCTTGATTCAGCCCCTGAAGGAATTATTATTGTTATTATTTTGCCTCAATTGCCTAGTAAGTAGAACAGCACATTTTGTTCAAGATATGGTGCATACTTTAATTAAACATCCTGATGAATGATATGAACTAGGCATGCAGATTGATGAGGTTAAATATTTCAGATGTCTCATATAAGGAAATAGAGAGATGATGTCATAAAACACAGAGAAGCATGACTGTAAGAATAAAAGTTGATGCTGAAAGAGTGGTTAAAATTAGATTGTTTAGCCCCCAAACTAACATATATCTTTGAAATATTTTCACAGGTAGTGACTTTGATTATGTAGCAGGCAAAACTTTGTGGAAGACCAAAAAATCACAAACCTGGTTTTTCAACCTCCTTTTAACATATGAACTAGGCATGCAGATTGATGAGGTTAAATATTTCAGATGTCTCATATAAGGAAATAGAGAGATGATGTCATAAAACACAGAGAAGCATGACTGTAAGAATAAAAGTTGATGCTGAAAGAGTGGTTAAAATTAGATTGTTTAGCCCCCAAACTAACATATATCTTTGAAATATTTTCACAGGTAGTGACTTTGATTATGTAGCAGGCAAAACTTTGTGGAAGACCAAAAAATCACAAACCCTGGTTTTTCAACCTCCTTTTAACTATTTATGTATAAAAGTCATGTTTGCGTGTATGCTTAATTGTGTCCAACTCTTCAACCCCTTGTATCCCATCAGGCTCCTCTGTCCATGGGATTCTCCAGACAAGAATACTGAAGTGGGTTGCCATGCCCTTTTCCAGGGGATCTTCCCAACCCAGGAGTTGAACTTGCATCTCCTGTGTCAAATGCATTGAAAGTGGCTTCTTTATTCACTGAGCCACTGGAGAAGCCCATATATAGAAATCATCACCTGCTAATGTGACTTTAATCAGAAGTTAAAAAATATATATCTAGTAACCTCTAATGAACATTCACCTCTCCTATCATAGTCAATGGCTTTTAAATCTACATGTGAATCCTGAGCAGTAGCTCTTTTCCCAAATATATAACACCTCTTCTTTTGGACATTTTGTCATCATTTCAGAATTCAACTTATGAAAATGAAGCAATATTTATTTATACAAAATTCATTTCCTTCAAGGATGTGTACAAATGCACTATTTTATACATTCCTAATGAATATTTTAGTTTCCAAGATTGACTAAAGATCAGTCTAATTATACTTACCATCTTAAAATGTTGACAGATTTTTGCTTTTGAAGCTCTTATTTCTGGGAATTGATCCTGGATGAGGACATAAAGATAGGTCCTATTATAGGACCTATAGTTGCTATATAGACTGTTGTATAATGGTGCCAAATAGGAAAAGGAGTACGTCAAGGCTGTGTATTGTCACCCTGCTTATTTAACTTCTATGCAGAGCACACNCTCACTCAGAGAAAAAATAAAAGTCCTTACAACAAACAGCCTATTTCACCTATACGATCTGGCCCATTGTTACTCTTCTGACCTCACCTTTTATGACTCTCCCCTTTGAACTCTGCTCCAGCAACTCTATCACTCTTGCTGTGAGGTGAACAGACGAATAATATTTTCATCTTAAAGCATTTGAATTGGCAGTTTCCTGTGCCTGAAATGCTTTAACTTAGTTATGTATGTGCTTTACTTCCTTGCCTCCTTCAGATCTTTACACAAGTGGAACATTTTCATAAGGCTTTCTTTCCCTTATCTTCCTATTTAAAACTGCAGCTCACCTCTAAGACTTCCTATCTCCCTTTAGTATTTATTTCACTCATTTCCAGTCATAACTAACATACTCTTTGATTATTATTTATTTTGTTTTCATATATTTTCCCTACTAGAATGCAAAGTCCAAGAGAATAAGGATTCTTGTATATTTTGTTTTATATATATATATTTTTTTTCCTTATATATTTTGTTACTTGCCTTAAAACAGCACCAAGGACTGTGGAAGACACAAGTAAGTGCTCAGTATTTATTCAATGAAATACTTTCAGTAAATAAAATCATTTGACTGTAAATATCAGTGTATCTTATACAAAAATTATCATCCCTTGAAATTTCAAACCAGTTTTTACTCCTGACTTCTTCATTGCTGTTAAGCTCATCCATGTTTTCCCAGGTTGTCTCAAAGTCTTGGAGGCATTGACTCTTTGTCATTTATTTTCCACTTCAAAACTGGTTCCTAAGGGGAAAATAGTGTACTATGGGGGAAATAACATATGTTTAGGAGTCAGAATTACTTGAGTTTAAATTCTTGCTCTTTTAATTAATAGCTGTGCAACTTTGGGTGTATCATTAAACTTCTCCAATTCCTTAATTTCTCATTGATAAATGAGAATAATCATAGTACCTAACTTAGAGAGTCAATGTGAGAATTGAGCCACCTTATATAATTTATTTAGCATAGTGTATAGTACATAAGTGCTTATAACCAACATGCTTATTATTACTACTTTCTGCAACTGCATTATTTTTCATAATCATATTATTCTTTAAATTGCATTGTTTTTACTCTAGTTCAGGGGCTTATTACTTAATTTATCTCTCTATCTCTTCCTTTATCTTTTTCCTTTAAATGAGATCTTTAAAAAGCACTAATGGCTTCCTTTTGCCCAACAAATTACAAAATACATAGTCTGGCAATCAATGGCTTCCTTAAATAGAGTGTTATCAACATTTAAAATTTTGTCTTCCAGAGTTCTCATGTGCCAAGAACTCCAGCCAAACTGAGCTCCATACCATTCAAATTGACTTTTTCTTCCTCAACAAATAGCTTTTGCTCATTCTGTTGCCCAGCTTGGAATATCTTTTTGTTTGTTTTGCATAGCAGTTTTATTTATTTATGAAGACCTCTCTCAAATTTCCAGTTCTTCATGGAAACTTTCGTGTTTAACTCAACAATGTTCTCCTAACTCCTTTTAAAATCCCCATTTATACTTCCATTCAAGCACATACTTCTGCATTTTGGTTAGTAACTCGTTTTATTTATGTCTCTGCCCCTTTTCACCCCACTGTACCGCAACAAGGCCAGAAAATTCTTAAAGTCTGGGGCTAAGCCTTATGTACTTCTATATCTTTTGGAACACTTAGAACTGTGTCTTGAATGTATTGGGTTCATCCAATATTTATTAAGCAAGTAGTTATTCAGCATTTATCATTTGTCAGGCAATGTGCTTGCTACTTTCACTTTTGAAAATCTTCAGAGTCAAATAGCTTACAATATTTCCAGGAAACCTGTCCAGCAACTGCATCTAAGAGCTGACTACAGTTCAATAATCAAATACTTTTAGAAAGTCTTTACCTGGTTAATTATTCTAGAGAGAATGTTTCATCAGAATTTTTATTTTTGGAAGAGGTATTCTGTACACATACCATATCTAATCATGTTCCCAACTTCCCTTATCTCTGGCATCTATGACTCGCCAGTAGGCCAGATACATGAAGGGAGGTATATCCTTGTGTGGACAGACAAAGCAGTTATCTACAGTTATTATTTTACCAGAAAGTTTCACTTAGCCAAGTCTAAATGTTTCTTTTGAGATTTGAAGCACAGTTCCTCTTCAGCAGATTGTGCATCTTGTTCCTCTGCTCTGAGTAGTGCACTTTTAATTATTTGGAGAAAGAAGGACGATCATCACTCAATTTCACATCACCAGTGATAATGCCTAGTCATGTTGCTTTTTCTCAGATATCCTAGTTCACAATCACTTCTCATCCTAGAGACCAAGGCATACCAACTGATATTTGTATTGGGGGACTGCAGAAGGTGTTGAAATCTGTACTGATAATTAAAATTTAGTTTAGCCACTATCCACTTTCTTATTTCTACCATTCATTAAAAAATTTAGTTTTTTCTTACACAGCTCTCATGTCTTAGGGTCTTGCTCTTATCCACATGATTTATAGGTGTCTACGTTTAGTCTTTCCTTTTTTCTTAAGCAAAGCTTCTCAAAATATGGTCCCTGGGCAACCATGGTGTATATAACTTTCTATTTAAAATGCAAGTAACCATTTTACAAAGTTCAATTCTACACATTACATTTAAAATATTTTCAGTTTTATAGAAGTGATGAGAAGATCACAAGCTGTTATGGTGGGAAAACTGTACGTATTTCCTGTTCTCAGTGCTGACAGGGCTGTGGGGATTTTCCTTAGCTGTTTTGAATGTTCACCTTATGTCTGAGGCCAGACATGAGCATTTGGGCAAGAAGATTTTTTTTTTTTTAAGTAAAGTTATAAGCTTCCAAGCTTCCACAAAATAAACTAAGGTCCAAGATAATCAAGTCTTTCTGCTCCCCCTCTTTTTTTTTTTTTTTTTTGGAGCTCTTTCTTGCAATTTTCTGTTTGAGAGTGTATCCAAAGTATCCAATGCTTCACATGATTAATAGTCTGTGAAAGTGGAAGAGTAAACAAACGTTATGAGTTCTAGTAAAAAGGGCAAGCATGAAGTGTAAAATTAGACCAGTCTCCAGACCTCACTCCAGGGTTGGCCTTGCTTTGAGATGTAGGTAACTACCTACTGTGATGTAAATTCATGAATTGTCCAAACTCCTTGCTTTAAGAAAGAAGAAAGAAAAAGTCCTTTCCCACTTGTTGGCTGGAGTCCAAACTCCTTTTTCTTAAGGATAAGCCTTTTGCCTTATACAGAGAGTTTTGGCTTGGGATATCAGCCTCCCACCTTTAAAGATCAGGTCAGTTCAGAAGCTCAGTCGTGTCCGACTCTTTGCGACCCCATGAATCACAGCACACCAGGCCTCCCTGTCCATCACCAAATCCCGGAGTTCACGCAGATTCACGTCCATCAAGTCAGTGATGCCATTCAGCCATCTCATCCTCTGTCATCCCCTTCTTAAAGATGAGGTGAGGTGAGGTGAAGTCGCTCAGTCGTGTCCGACTCTTTGCGACCCCGTGGACTGTAACCTACTAGGTTTCTCAGTCCATGGGATTCTCCAGGCAAGAATACTGGAGTGGATTGCCATTTCCTTCTCCATTCTTAAAGATAGAGTCCTGTAATTTAAACCTAGTAACTTTTCTTGAGGAATGTCGCTACTTCATACAAACTCAGAATTTCTGGATCATGTTGTAATAGACCTCAGAACTTTTGCATCCTTTACCTTTCTGCTCAGTGTATCTGATGTTTCTGGTCTTGATACTTGGTAATTTCAACTTTCCACCATTACTTGTGTTTTACTTGTAATTTGGAGGCATTTCTCCACACTATATTATTCAAAGTGTATAGCATTTTGTTTATAAAAGGAAAGCAAATGTGGAAGCTTCTCAGAAGACACTGGGGTCTCCAGAAACTTCATAAAGGATGCTGATGGAAAATTATTTAGAATTAAGTTTTAAATACTAAAGTACAAATGGCAAAAAAGGAATTAGTTAGCCCTCAGTAAAAAGCCCTAAAATGTACTCATAAAGACTTCAGTAACTAATCTGAAAAATTACCAGGGAACATTTGATATCCCAAGAACAAGGCAATTAATCTGACAAGGGCAATCTTAATTTTGAATTTTAAATGGCAGATAATGTATATTGTCCAAGAAGTGACCACATACTAGGAACAATTACTGTGGTCTTACACTTCTTTCAGCAGCCAGAAACTGAGTCTTCTGGAAACTCTTGGCTCTTAGAGATATCTTTCTAATTATTGACACTGAAGTGTCATTGAAAAAGATTATTGGATTCCTTGACTAATTTTCTAACAGTGACAGAAATGTTATGACAGGTACATGTCCCTTGGCTTTAGATGGAAGCAAAGAAGGTAGCACATAACTGCTAAAACATCTTTTTCCCATCTTCTTCTTCTTTTATAAGCCACCACATTTGAGAAAAGAGTTATGAATATAAAATGTTAGTAGAGTAGGTATGTGTTTCCTTGGCTCTGTCTCCAAAAGGAGAAGTATGGGAGTGTTAAGTGGGGCAAGTCCCAGACTAAACTCATAGATTCTTGTGTCAAATCTACTCTACTCATGATCTAAGAACAAGGTAATGACATATTCACCTGGATGTCACACTAGCCCAAATCTGGAATAAGGATGCTCCAGGTATGAAATATCAAGCATTAACTTATTCTGTAGGTCCTCACCAGAACTGTTGTCATATACATTGGAGATGGCATCATATATATGTTGATTGAAGATAGTGAAAATTGAGTAATATAGGACCCTTTCATATGACACTCTTTTCATCCTACACCAGTCTTTAAAGTACTAAATTCACAAATATCCAGACATTTTACTCTTCTCTAAGACAGGGCTGAGGTGTCCTAGAAGGATCACAGACTCCATCTGAAGTTAAGCCTGGGATTATGTCAACCCCTGGAGCTTGATGCATGGCCAATAGTTGATTGGAATTTTGTATATTAGTTTTCACTTCATAATGTTCTGTTAGTAATAGGTAATTTTTCAGTGAGTGGCAATATTTGTAAGATTGGTATATAATGAAGAACAAGTCAATGTCCTTCATTAATCTTATTCTTTGGCTTTAAAAGCAGATCTAGTAAGCCAGAAAGAAAACACCAATACAGTATACTAACACATATTTATGGAATTTAGAAAGATGGTAACGATAGCCCTGTATGTGAGACAGCAAAAGAGACACAGATGAAAAGAACAGTCTTTTGGACTCTGTGGGAGAGGGAGAGGGTGGGGTAATTTGGGAGAATGGCATTGAAACATGTATAATATCATATATGAAATGAATCGCCAGTCCAGGTTTGATGCATGATACTGGATGCTTGGGGCTGGTGCACTGGGACAACCCAGAGGGATGGTACAGGGAGGGAGGAGGGGGGGTTCAGGATGGGGAACACGTGTATACCTGTGGCAGATTCATGTTGATGTATGCCAAAACCAATAATTAACCTCCAATTAAAATAAATAAATTTATATTTTTTAAAAAGCAGATCTAATCATTCACTGTTTTCTAGTAGCCTGTAGTATGAGTTGAAAAGCATAAAAAAGAAACCTTGAAAATCCCTTCTTCCAAAGTCTTTTGCAGATGTTATTACAGAAAGATAATGAGATTCTATTCTGTCTTGACTCAAAATATAGTGTTCATACCTACAATGAATAGGTAACCACATAAAGAATACCCACCAACAGCTGCAAACTTTTTGTACCTTTCTAGCATAGTATCAGTAGCACTTAGCAATATTTCAGGAGGAGCAGATATTAATATTTTATCTCTGCTTATAACATTTTAGCATAAGCAATAGCCCAACTTCCTTTTTATTATGTTAAATAGCACACCTTTCTTATTTTAGATGAACATATTTCTACAGATATCTTTATCAGATTTAGGATAAAGCAAATCATGAACTTATCAAAAATTTTTCAAATATTCACACTGATGGTTTAAAATATCTGATATTCAAAGTTCGATTTTGTCTCTTTAGCATGATCTCTTATTATACTCTTCCAAATGCCCTAGGCTTCCACCATGCCAGGCTGATCTTGAATATATTGTGTACCTTTGAATGTCTCTCTCTCTCTTTCTTTTAATTTAGTCTGAAAGTTTTTTAAGGTCCAGTTCCCATCCTCACTTTCCCACTTTGATAAAAAAAAATCTTGATAGAAAAGAGAATTTTTGATAATTTCATTTCTTCCTCAAATACTCTGAGTCATTCAGATTGAAATTAGCTCTCTTTCCCAGGTGGTGCCAGTGTCAGGAGACACAGGAGGCTGGAGTTTGACCACATTTCTGGATTGAGAAGATCCCCTGGAGTAGTAAATGGCAACTCACTTTAGTATTCTTGCCTGGAGAATCCCATGGACAGAGGAGCCTAGTGGGCTACAATTCATAGGGTCACAAAGAGTTGGACATGACTGAAGCAACTTAACATGCATACAAACCTTCCTTTGACTTCCCATTGCATACTGCTTGTACCTCTATTATAGTCTGATGGGGCCTGACTAATAGTATAATTAGTTGTCTATATAACTGTTAAAATGTAAGCTTTTTGAGAACAGGAACTCTGTCCTAATCATCCACATATCTCTCACAACACTTCAGTCAGTTCAGTCACTCAGTCGTGTCTGACTCTTCAGCACCATGAAATGCAGCATGGCAGGCTTCCCCGTCATCACCAATTCCAGGAACTTGCTCAAACTCATGTTCATCGAGTCTGTGATGCCATCCAACCATCTCTTCCTCTGTCGCCCCCTTCTCCTCCTGCCTTCAATATTTCTCAGCATCAGGGTCTTTTCAAATGAGTCAATTTTTCACATAAGGTGGCCAAAGTTATTGGCGTTTCAGCTTCAGCATCAGTCCTTCCAGTGAATATTCAGGACTGATTTCCTTTAGAATTGACTGGTTTTGATCTCCTTGCAGTCCAAGGGACTCTCAAGAGTCTTCTCCAACACCACAGTTCAAAAGCATCAATTCTTTGGCACTCAGCTTTCTTTATGGTCCAAATCTCACAACACTTAGACCAGTACTAAATGCTCATTGGCAGGTCTTTAGTAGATGCCTACTAAATTTGAATACAAATTCCTCTGCATGGCTGTAAGATATTTTTTTCCAATTATCCAATTTTGTATAATTTTTGAAGTATGTACTTAAAGGCTCTTGAAATTATAAAATCTAAAAACATATTTAGTAATTTCTAGCTATTGTATTAATAATTGATAGTGGCTACTGCAAAGCATTTGAAGATTACCAAACCTCTTTTTAAAGAATTTCCTTTTTTTATTTACTGAGGATCACATCTGCATTTTTTAATAGCAGGAAAATTTGCTCTTCCTTCTTAGTCATCTCTCACTGGATAAAATAAGTGCTCTGGATGCTGTACCATTGAACTGATTATGATTTCATCCACGGTTTCCTCAAAATAATCAAATATATTCATATAAGTGTTTGGAAATCAAATTGAAAAAATTTTCAAAAACAACCAAAAAGAAAATCCCTCCTTCATGGCAACAGTGACCCCAATAATCTTCCATGCTCACCTAACATTTAAAAAATCAGCTACAATGTTACCATATTTACCTGAAAGCTCTGAACTAAGGCAGAATTGTTGTTGTTATGTAGTCACTAAGTCACATCTGATTCTTTGACTACCCCATGGACTGTAGCCCGCCAGGCTCCTCTGTCCATGGGATTTCCAAGGCAAGAATATTGGAGCTGGATTGCCATTCCCTAAGGAGGGAGAGGGGTTCAGGATGGGGAACACGTGTATACCTGTGGCGAATTCATGTTGATGTATGCAAAACCAATACAATATTGTAAAGTAATTAACCTCCAATTAAAATAAATAAATTTATATTTTTAAAAAATAAATACATTTAAAAAAAGAAAAGAAAGAAAGCACATCTCCTGCATTAGCAGGCAGATTCTTTACCACGGAGCCACAAGGGAAGCCCCGAGGCAGAGTACAGAACTCAAAACAAACTTATTGCCTTTTTTAAAAATCTCAACTTTCAGTATACACTTAAACAGCTGAATTGTATTACAATTAAAGGAAGTGAAAATAAAAGTAACTCAAGTTTAAAAAGTATGACCCTCCTACCACACACACACACACACACACACACACACACACACCAGAATGGAAGAGCATACTTCTTTGTGGTAATGCGTGCCATTTTTATTTCATTTTTTTAAAAACACCACCTGCTCAGCCATTAAACAGAACACATTTGAATCAGTTCTAATGAGGTGGATGCAACTGGAGCCTATTATACAGAGTGAAGTAAGCCAGAAATAAAAACACCAATACAGTATACTAACACATATATATGGAATTTAGAAAGATGGTAACAATAGCCCTGTATGCGAGACAGCAAAAGAGACACAGATGTATAGAACAGTCTTTTGGACTCTGTGGGAGAGGAAGAGGGTGGGGTGATTTGGGAGAATGGCATTGAAACATGTATAATATCATATATGAAACGAATCGCCAGTCCAGGTTCGATGTGTGATACTGGATGCTTGAGGCTGGTGCACTGGGACGACCCAGAGGGATGAAACAGGGAGGGAGGAGGGAAGGGGGTTCACATGGGGAACACGTGTATACCTGTGGTGGATTCATGTTGATGTATGGCAAAACCAATACAATATTGTAAAGTAATTAACCTCCAATTAAAACAAATACATTTATATTTAAAAAAAAAAAAAACCACCTGCTGCTTTCTTTTGGCAGGAAATGACAACTCCCTCCTCCATCATACCCAGGGGACTTACCAAGTACTGAAACTGTGTTGAACAAGCACTTGTTCCCAAAACCTGCAGTTGAGAAAAGATTTTATTTTTCCCTATTACATTTACCTGCTGGCTTGCTCACTTTTATTTCTGACATAAGTCAATTGCTTACATTCCTGTCATTATCTAATCAGAGTACAGCTGGATTTCTGGATACCTATAGGTCTAGGGAATTAATTTGACCTAGAGTGAGTTTAGAAGCAATTTAGGCAAAAGCCTGCTGTTTATTTATTTCTTATATCTTTCCCTTAAATGTGTCTTATGGAAGGCTAAAGAGAAAAGGTACTTTTAAACCAAAACTGGTGACAGTAAATAAAAGGAGTATTTCCAGTGAATGGTATTATTTGCAGTGCTTGGTTGGTTTGAGATGATTATATCACTGGATTGAAAACTAAGTGACTGTCACTTCCTGATATTCATTTAAATTTAATCATTTCATTTTCTTCCTGCTTTCTTTGCAACATTTTAACAAGTGTGTTTCAGTGATTGACTTCAGTGACAGAGAACTGCAAATATCGTAAGTATGATTCTTTTCATTTTAAGATGTTCATCAAGTGGTAATGTGCTTCCATCATTAATTCTATGACTGGCCTCTTATCTAACTGCCCATCAATTATTTCAACAAGACTTCACAGATAGGCTAAGAGGAAGGTTGAAACAAATGGCTAAGTAAGTAAGTAAAGTCACTCAGTCGTGTCCGATTCTTTGTGACCCCATGGACTGCAGCCCACCCACCAGGCTCCAAACCTAAATAGCAAATTTATCTAAAAATGGGACCTTTCTTTTTCCTTGTCCTTCTCAATACTGGGCAGATCAATGATATCATTAATAACTCAAAATTTAAACTTTAAAGTTTTCTTTAATCCCCTCCTTCACTCTGTCCTATTTCTCTTCTCTGCCCCCTATTTAGACTGCAAATTACTTCATCTGACCTTCTCTGTCACATTGTTATTTTGTTTTTGTTTTTTATTTCTTATTTCTAGTTCTATCTGACTTTCTTATTACTTTCATATCTTCAACTGTGTTATCAACATATCCTACATACCACACACCAATATAGTCATCTCTAGTACATTTCCTTTACCTGGGAGCATGAATGGTATTCTC
>SJXQ01009837.1:0-26418 GCA_006408695.1 Aepyceros melampus | reverse complement strand
ATTCCAAGGCCAAATTTGCCTGTTACTCCAGGTGTTTCTTGACTTCCTACTTTTGCATTCCAGTCCTGTATAATGGAAAGGACATCTTTTTTGGGTGTTAGTTCTAAAACTCAATGAAACCAGGCCATGCCTGTGGGGCAACCCAGGACGGGTGGGTCATGGTGGAGATGTCTGACAGAACGTGGTCCACTGGAGAGGGAATGGCCAACCACTTCAGTATTCTTGCCTTTAGAACCCCATGAACAGTATGAAAAGGCAAAATGATAGGATACTGAAAGAGGAACTCCCCAGGTCATTATACTGAAAGAGGAACTCCCCAGGTCATTAGGTGCCCAATATGTTACTGGAGATCAGTGGAGAAATAACTCCAGAAGGAATGAAGGGATGGAGCCAAAGCAAAAACAATACCCAGTTGTGGATGTGACTGATGATAGAAGCAAGGTCCAATGCTGTAAAGAGCAATATTGCATGGGAACCTGGAATGTCAGGTCCATGAATCAAGGCAAATTAGAAGTGGTCAAACAAGAGATGGCAAGAGTGAAAGTCAACATTCTAGGAATCAGCGAACTAAAATGGACTGGAATGGGTGAATTTAACTCAGATGACCATTATATCTACTACTGCGGGCAGGAATCCCTCAGAAGAAATGGAGTAGCCATCATGGTCAACACAAGAGTCCGAAACGCAGTACTTGGATGCAATCTCAGAAATGACAGAATGATCTCTGTTCATCTCCAAGGCAAACCATTCAATATCACAGTTATCTAAGTCTATGCCCCAACCAGTAACGCTGAAGAAGTTGAAGTTGAACGGTTTTATGAAGACCTACAAGACCTTTTAGAACCCGGCATACTAAGCTCAGACAGCTGCGACCCGGCACACTAAGGGCAGCCGAGAGGAGCTACCCCGCGTCCGAGGTCAGTGGCAGCCGGGAGGAGACACCTCTCACCCGAGGCCAGGGGCGGTGGCCCTGAAGAGCCACCTTGCGCTGGAGGCCAGGGGCAGCTGGAGAAGCAACCCGAGGAGTTGTGGCTGCATGGGTGCAGGAGGGCCTAGAGGAGCCATCCCATGTTGAAGGTCAGGAAGGGTGGTGGTAAGGAGATACCCCTCATCCAAGGTAAGGAGCAGCAACTGTGCTTTGCTGGAGCAGCCATGAAGAGATACCCCAGGCCCAAGGTAAGAGAAACCCAAGTAAGATGGTAGGTGTTGCAAGAGGGATCAGAGGGCAGACACACTGAAACTCATTCATAAGCCTTGGCAATTTACTTTCTGTTCTTAAGACAATTGGCTCACCACATCATTAGTGAGTGGGCTTCCCTGGTGGCTCAGTGGTAAAGAATCTGCCTGCCAATGCTGGAGACTCAGGTTCAATCCCTGGTTCAGAAAGATCCCCTGGAGAAGGAAATTCTTGTCTGGAGAATCCCATGGACAGAGGAGCCTGGTGGGCTGCAGTCCTTGGGATCACAAATGACTTAGGGACTGAAACAGCAACAACAATTGTTAGCCAATTGTTCGGTTGTTCAGTCATGTCTGACTTTTTGTGACTCCATGGGCAGCAGCATGCCAGGCTTCCCTATCCATCACCATCTTCTGGAGTCTGCTCACACTCATGTTCATTGAGTCAGTGATGCCATCCAACTATCTCATCCTCTGTTGCCCACTTCTCCTCCTGCCTTCAATCTTTCCCAGCATTGCAGTCTTTTCCAATGAGTTGGTTCTTCACATCAGGTGGCCAAAGTATTGGAGTTTCAGCTTTAGCATCAGTCCTTCAAATGAATAATCAGTTTCATTTCCATTATGATTGACTGGTTTGATCTCCTTGCAGTCCAAGGGACACACAAGAGTCTTCTCCAGCACCACAGTTCCAAAGCATCAGTTCTTTGGCACTCAGTCTTCTTTATGGTCCAAATCTCACACCCATATGTGACTACTGGAAAAACCATAGCTCTGATAATATAGAGCTTTGTTGGCAAAGTAACGTCTCTGCTTTTCAATATGCTGTCTAGGTTGGTCACAGCTTTTCTTCTGGGAGCAAGTGTCTTTTAATTTCATGGCTTCAGTCATCATCTGTGGTGATTTTGGAGCTCATGAAAGTAAAGCCTGTCACTGTTTCCATTATTTCCCATCTATTTGCCATGAAGTGATGGGATCAGATACCATGATCTTAGTTTTCTGAATGCTGAGTTTTAAGCCAGCTTTTCATTCTCCTCTTTCATTTTCATCAAGAGGCTCTTTAGTTTTCTTTACTTTCTGCCATAAGGGTGATGATATCTGCATATCTGAGGTTATTGATATTACTCTTGGCAATCTTGATCCCAGCTTGAGCTTCATCCAGCCTGGCATTTTGGATGAGGTACTCTGTATATAAATTAGATAAGTAGGGTGACAATATACAGACTCGACATACTCCTTTCCCAATTTGGAACCAGTCTGTTGTTCCATGTCTGGTCCTAATTGTTGCTTCTTGACCTGCATACAGATTTCTCAGGAGGCAGGTAAGGTGGATCTTCCATAATTTTCCATAGTTTGTTGTGATCCACACAGTCAAAGGATTTAGCATAGTCAATGAAGCAGAAATAGGTATTTTTCTAGAATTCCCTTGTTTTTTCTATGATCCAATAGATATTAGCAGTTTGATCTCTGATTCCTCTGCCTTTTCTAGATCCAGCTTGTACACCTGGATGCTCTTGGAGTAGGCATGGTTTGTGCCTTTAAATATCTCTTTCAGAGTGAAAAGATTCCATTTTTTGAATTTCACTCTTATAAAGACACACTCTTATTGTTGATATTAATGCTAATGGAAGTGTGAAATATGAATAGAGATACAGTAATTCCCAAACCATATAATCAGTCTCTGAATAATTTAAAATTTGTGGACTACTAGACCCTGTTTTACTTGCTGTTGACATAATTCAGATAACAAAAGGAAGCATCATCAAAAATTCCTAATGAAGAGGAAGCCCATCTTACCGATTTCCAGTCTAATTTTTTTCCAGAAGCACCCTATCTGGACTAGTGTAGCCCTTAGGAAAATATCATACACCTTTAAAATTCACTGTCCATTTAAAACAAAATATAGATAATTTTTAAGATAATCTGGGCTGTTTTATGCCTACTTATTTAGCCCATTCTTCCCAGGATCTTTCTTGGCTCTTTGTATGTTTTCTCAGTGCTCTGCTACTGACTTGCACTCATGGTTTGCGGAACCCTAAGGACTAAATAGTCTTTCTAGCAGCCAAGAAAGATGCAAACAGTTCTGGCAACAGGGCAAAAATTCCAAACAATGAAGACATGTGATGTTCACACAACAAGGGCAGGATAGCAGGCAAAATCTCCATTGAACACTGAGTTACCCTGTATTGTGCTGTGCTTAGTCATCCAGTTATATCTGACTCTTTGCAATCCTGTGGACTGTAGCCCACTAGGCTCCTCTGTCCATGGGATTCTCCAGGCAAGAATACTGGGGTGAGTTGCCATGCCCTCATCCAGGGGATCCTCTCAACCCAGGAACTGAACCCAGATCTCCTGTGTTGCAGGTGGATTCTTTACTGACAGAGCCACCAGGGAATTACCCTGAAGTTCCTCAATTATAGCTATTTGACTTGACTATGGAAATCTCAACTGGTCTCTTATTTTGTTAACAAATGAGACAGTTAACTTTATGTGTCACCTTGACTGAGTCAAGGGGTGCCCAGGTATTTGGTGAAACATTATTCCGGCTATTTCTATGAGGATATTTTTAGATGAAGTTAACAGATGATTGTTAATATTGCCTCAATGGACAT
This sequence comes from Aepyceros melampus, assembly GCA_006408695.1. Taxonomy (NCBI): domain Eukaryota; kingdom Metazoa; phylum Chordata; class Mammalia; order Artiodactyla; family Bovidae; genus Aepyceros; species Aepyceros melampus. Next base: position 22,633 of record SJXQ01009837.1, on the reverse strand, counting down.
GAGTTTGAGCAAACTCTGGGAGATAGTGAACAACAGGGAAGCCTGGCATGCTTCAGTCCATGGGGTCACAAAGAGTTGGACATGACTGACTGATTGAACAACAAAACATTTAAATTGGTAGACTGAATAAAGCAGATTGCCCACCGTAATGTGGATGTATCTCATTTAATTGTTTGAAGGCTTATATGGAACAAAAAGTCTGATTCTCCCCTAGTAAGAGAATTTCTCCTGCCCATGGGAAGAATTAACTGCCTTGGTAGAATATGCTTATTTTAATGGAAGGAAAACTTCTCTTTTTCTATCCCCATGAAAGTCTGTACTACCTACTGATAGACCCTGATGGCAGAAAGAGGAGGGTGACAAAGTTGGCTTAAAGCTCAACATTCAGGAAACTAAGATCATGGCATCCAGTCCCATCACTTCATGACAAATAGATGGGAAAACAGTGGCAACAGTGGCAGACTTTATTTTTTTGGGTTCCAAAATCACTGCAGATAGGACTGCAGTCATGAAATTAAAAGACGCTTACTCCTTGGAAGAAAAGTTATGACCAATCTATCAGTTCAGTTCAGTTGCTGAGTCATGTTCGACTTTGCGACCCCATGAATTGCAGCACGCCAGGCTTCCCTGTCCATCACCAACTCCCAGAGTTCACTCAGACTCACATCCATTGAGTCAGTGATGTCATCCAGCCATCTCATCCTCTGTTGTCCCCTTCTCCTCCTGCCCCCAATCCCTCCCAACATCAGAGTCTTTTCCAGTGAGTCAACTCTTCGCATGAGGTGGCCAAAGTACTGAAGTTTCAGCTTTAGCATCATTCCTTCCAAAGAAATCCCAGGGTTGATCTCCTTCAGAATGGACTGGTTGGATCTCCTTGCAGTCCAAGGGACTCTCAAGAGTCTTCTCCAACAACACAGTTCAAAAGCATCAATTCTTTAGCACTCAGCTTTCTTCACAGTTCAACTCTCATATCCATACATGGCTACTGGAAAAACCATAGCCTTGACTAGATGGACCTTATATAGCACATTAAAAAGCAGAGATATTTCTTTGCCGACAAAAGTCTGTTTAGTCAAGGCTACAGCTTTTCTAGTAGTCATGTATGGATGTGAGAATTGGACTATAAAGAAAGCTGAGCATGAAAGAATTGATGCTTTTGAACTGTGGTGTTAGAGAAAACTTGAGTGTCTCTTAGACTGCAAGGAGATCCAACCAGTCCATCCTAAAGGAAATCTGTCCTAAATATTCATTGGAAGGACTGATACTGAAGGTGAAGCTCCAATACTTTGGCCACCTGATGTGAGGAACTGACTCATGGAAAAGACCCCAATGCTGGGAAAGATTGAAGGCAGGAGGAGAAGGGGACCACAGAGGATGAGATGGTTGGATGGCATCACTGACTCGATAGACGTGAATCTGAGTGAACTCCGGGAGTTGGTGATGGACAGGGAGGCCTGGCATGCTGCAGTCCATGGGGTTGCAAAGAGTCAGACACAACTGAGCGGCTGAACTGGAGGCTTAAGTTTTCCTTCACTCTTCTTGATATATTTCCAAAACTTCCAAAGATATGACATTTCAAACAGTTATTTATAAATTTTGGGATCAACTAGGGTCTAGACAGGAAATCAGAAACCACATTAGCTATTTCAATAGAGAGAGTTAAAGATAAAGAATTGCTTAAGCAAATGATGGAAGAATGAAAAAGCAGAGGCTGAATATTTAAGTTATATGGAGACAGTAACTGTAGGAAGTAGCCACCTGAGAAACAAAGGGAAGAAGTTTGAGTCATCTAAATCTACAAGCTTAAGGAGGGGACCCTGCAGAACTGGGATTCATATTGCTCAGTATGCGGAGCTGTGTAGCAGCATCTGGTACCTAGAAGTCTGAGGACTGGCCCTATGGGTGCAGGACTCAGAAACTTAATGGGGCAGTTTCCCAGCTTTGCCTCTCAGGTATCATCTGGGAGTGATGAAGACAGCTAGGGACTGGAATCACTAGGCTGTTGCTAGCAAGACAGGAGCAATTCACGTATAAAAATCGAGTCCGTATTCTACCTCTCTCTCTCTGTCTCCTTCTCTCTACTGGTTATGCCTAATAGACAAAGAATAAACAGTTTTGCCAAGTCCTAGTGTTAGCATCTCATAATATAGAGGGATAGATTTACATTGCCCTGGGAGATAGTAGCTTAATAACCATTATGGGACTTCCCTGGTGGTTCAGTGGTTAAAGAATCCACCTGCCAATGCAGGTAACAGAAGTTTGATCCCTTAATCAGGGAAGATCCACGTGCTTTGGGGCAACTAAGTTAGTGTGCCACAACAACTAAAGCCCTCATGTTCTACAGCCCATGCTCTGCAACAAGAGAAGCAACTGCAATGGAAAGTCTGTACACTACAATAAGAGAGAAACGGTCCTTTGCTGCAGTTAGAGAAAGACTCATTGGCAGTGAAGACCTGTAGCAGGCAAAAAACAAAACAAAACAAAAAACCACTATGAATGGAAAGATCTGAAAACAGGTTTTGACGGAGAAGAAAACCTAAATAGATAGATTCTAGTGGAATTAGAGGGGAACATGAATGAAATTATTGCTGCTTTTGAACTGTGGTGTTGGAGAGGACTCTTGAGAGTCCCTTGCACTGCAAGGAGATCCAGCCAGTCCATTCTGAAGGAGATCAGCCCTGGGATTTCTTTGGAAGGAATGATGCTAAAGCTGAAACTCCAGTACTTTGGCCACTTCATGCAAAGAGTTGACTCATTGAAAGAGACTCTGATGCTGGGAGGGATTGGAGGCAGGAGGAGAAGGGGATGACAGAGGATGAGATAGCTGGATGGCATCACAAGCTGGACAGACTGTGTAATTTGTCTGGATATATTTTTAGATGTGTGTGGTGTGAAACATTAACTAAGTGGGGATATTCCTGAGTATGTGATTTTGATGTCCTGTGTAGGGAAGAGATGTGTATAAGAGACAGAGTCAAGGCTATGGTTTTTCCAGTGGTCATGTATGGATGTGAGAGTTGGACTGTGAAGAAAGCTGAGCGCCGAAAAACTGATGCTTTTGAACTGTGGTGTTGGAGAAGACTCGAGAATCCCTTGCACTGCAAGGAGATCCAGCCAGTCCATTCTGAAGGAGATCAGCCCTGGGATTTCTTTGGAAGGACTGATGCTAAAGCTGAAACTCCAATACTTTGGCCACCTCATGCAAAGAGTTGACTCATTGAAAGAGACTCTGATGCTGGGAGGGATTGGAGGCAGGAGGAGAAGGGGATGACAGAGGATGAGATAGCTGGATGGCATCACTGACTCGATGGACGTGAGTCTGAGTGAACTCCGGGAGTTGGTGATGGACAGGGAGGCCTGGTGTGCTGCGATTCATGGGGTCGCAAAGAGTTGGACACGACTGAGCGACTGAACTGAACTGAACTGATAAACAGCAGAATAGAAAGGCAACGTTGTAGCAATTTTGCATAGTATCAGCTTTGATGCCTCTAGATAATAATAGTAACAAAGAAAGGTTAAGCCTAGTTCTAAATATTAATAAATCTGTAAGTAACAGAGCAATATATGTTTATTTATATTTAAAATCTGTATTGCTTATGCAGCTATGCTAAGCATGGTGTAAAGAAAAAAATGCTTTATATCCATGTTGATATTTTATAATTTTCAGTGACTCTGATAAAATGATTAAATTATTGCAGATATAAGAAACAACTAAATAGTAACATAATTTGAAACATTGAAGCATCATTACATTGGGAAATTATATAATATTCCAAATATTTAAAGAGTTCAGTTAAGTTAGTCATGTCCGACTCTTTGCGACCCCATGAAGTGCATCACACCAGGCCTCCCTGTCCATCACCATCTCCAGGAGTTCACTCAAACTCATGTCCATCAAGTCGGTGATGCCATCCAGCCATCTCATCCTCTGTTGTCCCCTTCTCCTCCTTCCCCCAGTCCCTCCCAGCATCAGAGTCTTTTCCAGTGAGTCAACTCTTCGCATGAGGTGGCCAAAGTATTGGAGTTTCAGCTTTAGCATCAGTCCTTCCAAAGAACACCCAGGACCGATCTCCTTCAGAATGGACTGGCTGGATCTCCTTGTAGTCCAAGGGATTCTCGAGTCTTTTCCAACACCACAGTTCAAAAGCATCAATTTTTCGGCGCTCAGCTTTCTTCACAGTTCAACTCTCACATCCATACATGACCACTGGAAAAACCATAGCCTTGACTAGATGGACTTTTGTTGGCAAAGTAATGTCTCTGCTTTTGAATATGCTATCTAGGTTGGTAATAACTTTCCCTCCAAGGAGTAAGCATCTTTTAATTTCATGGCTGCAATCACCATCTGCAGTGATTTTAGAGCTCCCCAAAACAAGTCAGCCCCTGTTTCCACTGTTTCCCCATCTATTTCCCATGAAGTGATGGGACCGGGTGCCATGATCTTCAATTTCTGAATGCTGAGCTTTAAGCGAACTTTTTCACTCTCCTCTTTCACTTCCATAAAGAGGCTTTTTAGTTCCTCTTCACTTTCTGCCTATCATTGGATAATTATAATGTGCCTGGCAGTGTTTTAAGTGCTTTACATGTATTGATGCTCTTAGTTCTCACCATAATCCTATTTCTCTTACATTCCCCATTTTATAGATCAAAAAAGACTATGACAGAGAGAGAAGTTAAGTAACTTGGCAATAATCACACAGCCCCAAGTGACAAAGCTTTCACTCCAGTAATCTGACTTTTAAGCATTCCAGTCTACACTGTTAATAAAATAATTTTTGGATTAAAAAAAAAAAACAAACCTCTTCCAGTGATATTGTAAGCTTTAGTTCCCTTATCTATAAATAGGGATAATAATGTCTGTGTGGAAAAGGGGGCCACAGAGGATAAAATGGTTAGATGGATAAGGTGGCTGACTCAATGGACCTGAATTTAAGCAAACTCTGGGGGATGGTGGAGGACAGAGGAGTGTGTTGTGCTACAGTCCATGGTGCTGCAAAGAGTCAGACATGACTTAGTGACTAAATAACAACAATGTCTGCAAGATGGAATTTTTGTAATGATTATATAATACAACATTTGTTAAAAGCTCTAGTGTAGGGTTTATCATGTATAAAGTCCTTAATAAATGGTATTTATCACTTACATATCTGAATATCTTTATTGAGGTAGGTGAAATGTAATTCACCTGGGGGCTCATTTGATATTTTAGAGATAAACAAAAATATCTCTTGTAACCAAGATTCAGAAGCAAAGGAAGAGCTCATTCTGGCCACTAATACAACCTAATTAACAACAAGGAGTTCTAGGAAGGAGAGCATGGATTTTTTAATGTACTTTTAATAGATCATTATCTGAATAATAACCCTAACTTTTAAAATCTCAATTTCTTAAATTACGGGAAGCAACAAAACAAAACAATTGCTAGCAGAGACCTTTTGGCCTGCCCTTCTAGCCCTACTCAATCTGCACTCAAGAGAGAAAATACTGTTTGAGAATGTGAACGGTGATGGGCTCTAAGGTGACTTGTTTTCCTGTTTGCTTTTTAAAAAGAGAGATGAGAGGACAATCTAGTTTTAATGGCTGAATTGTGTAATTATGGATAGAGGAAACATAATAATATGCCTCTGTAGCATGAAACAATAACTCTGATTCCTTCTCATTATTTTAAAAGTGAATGAACACGTATACGCAAATGTTCTCAATGAAAGCCTAGTTTTGTAGGGTTATTTATAGAGGAGACCTTGTACATATATCCTTGTAAGTCTAGGCTTCCATATTGATGAATACTAACTTGGACGGGATGCAAAGAAACAAAAGAAAAGCAGGTAATACTTTGCTCTTGGGAGGTTTTAGGAAATTTCAAAACATGGCTAGAACCGCAATACCAAAGAATCTCAAGTTTGTAACCAAGGCAACTCTTCCTGCTCTGCATTCAAGTTTTCCTGCTGATTATCTATTGTAATGCCAATAATTGCAGCTGAGAGGAGTCTCTGTTTGTTGTGAGAGACAATTAGCACTTGAAATAAAATAACAGATCTAAATAAATTGGGGGACTCAACAGTACGACCTGATCTCTTAGGAACAAGCAACAAGGAATAAGACTGACTCTTGTGTTTCCAGCAGCCTCCAGAGTAAAAGAGTCATCACTGAAAGTTATGTGAGGTTTCATTGGTGATTACTTCTGTTGTTATGGTTGAACACCATTTGTTTCTTCTTAGATTCTGTTGGAAAATAGTTTAACAAATCCAAACCTGCAAGGAGGTGATACTGAATTTTCAATGATAGGCCTCTTCCAACAACTTGTCTCTACAAGTCATGCTTTGTTAAAAGTGTTTCCTCCAATTACTGTCACAATTACTCTTCACCGTTATATAGACTGTATTTTAAATTGCCGTTTATTTTCATTCAGATGTGAATGAAAGCTTTGCAACTCCTAATCTACATCTTTGCCTCACCTACAATTTTTGCTTTCACAGTGAAAGTCATCTTTAGTATTAAGACCATTTGCAGAAACTCTCAAAATCAGTGTTTTAAAGAACTCATGGACCCATGACTCTTAGAGACTTTCCAAAGTCTCAATAAATCTTTAGTGTTTCAAGGAGAAATAAGTTTCCCCTGATTCAACCTTAGTTGCTTTCAGAGTCTCATTTATTATTTGTTTAAACAAACACACTGGTCTCTTGCTTCCATATGATGAGATTTCTACTAGAATGACACTCCTAGCCTCTCCCTTCAGCTATCTGATTTGTGGGTTCAACAGAAGAAACTGAAGGAGCTGGACTCAACCCCTTCTGAACTCAATCCCTTTTGGACTTTCCTTTTTCTGAGTAAATGTGTCCACAGGCTTCATGGATTCCCACCAGCCCTCTCCCAAGTGGAAAGGGCTCTGTTTCTAGGGGCAAGTGGCCTGCAGCTGTCAAACTATCCCAGCAAATAAGAAAAGGAGTCTTTTAAATTCAACAATAAAGGCAGATATCAAGCCACATTCTCCAATCAGCTTTAGCAGTAATAAAGCTGTTGGTTTGATCTCCATCTGTCTATCTCTTCTATCTCTAAATTGCTTCTGAATTCAGCTGGGAAAGAGGGATATTATTTATTGGCTGCCCCAAACACCTAACATATGTCTTCCATATCAAGTGTAGTTGATAAATATTAACTAATGACAAAGTCATAGTGTGTAAATGCTACGAGATCATTTGTGTGTGTCGTTCAGTGCTGTTTCTCCAGTACATAGAAGTTATTAAAAAAATCTGTAGAGTGGCTGGAGTTACAGCTTCTTGAGTTCAGGTCACAAAGATTCTTACATTTCAGAATAAAGAGTTTGGGGTTTCATTTTTTTGTCAGTGACACCCAAAAGATGGATGAAAGGTGGTCTCAATGTAAACAAAGGAACTAGAACCATGGCAGAATCACTGAATTATTTACAGGAGAGTGTGGCATGTGGTCTGCCATGGATTGGAATTGGGGCTTATCTACAGCTTTTTCTCTGGCCCAGGACCCCAGGACTGGGAAATCTCAAAGGATGGAAAAGGAACAAAGAGCACAGATATGGACCAGTGATAAAGGCTGGCCCTAAAGGAACACACTAGGAACACTAGAGGGCTTCCCTAGCGTCTGTCTGCAATGCAGGAGAGCCGGGTTCAATCCCTGGCTTGGGAAGATCTCCTGGAGAAGGAAATGGCAGCCCACTCCAGTATTCTTGCCTGGAAAATCCCATGGATCGCGGAGCCTGGTAGGTTACCGTCCACGGGGTCGCAAAGAATCAGACATGAGTGAGCGACTTCACTTCACTAAAGAACGCAAGGAAAGGATGTGAGGATGCAGAGAATGAATCCTAAAGTAGAGAGGGAGACTACACAGCACTGGATATGAAGCCATGCAGGAAAATATCTCCGAGCCACTGCTCCCAGGGATAGAGAATAGAGTGCTACAGGACACTGGTAAAGATGCTTCTAACATAGGAAGTTGTTCTTTTTAAAATGATGTTTATTTATTTATTAGAAGACCCTGAAGCTGGGAAAGATTGAGGGCACAAGGAGAAGAGGACGACAGAAGATGAGACGGTTGGCTGGCATTACCCAGTCAATGGACATGAGTTTGAGCAAAGGAGATGGTGAAGGACAGGGAAGGAAGCCTGGCACGCTGCAGGCCATGGGGTCCCAAAGAGTCGGACACGACTGAGCTACAGAACAACAGCAACAACTTACTGATTTAGCTGTGCTGCGTCCTAGTTGCAGCACTCTTAGTCTTCACTGAGGGATGCGGGATCTTTAATTGCAGCGTGTGAACCCTTAGCTGTGGCATGTGGGATCTAGTTCCCTGCTTAGGAACTGCTCCCTTCCTGAATTTCAGCCACTGAACCACCAGGGAAGTCCCAGGAAGCCATTCTTGATGGCAAGGACAATGGACTTGAAAATCCATGCTTTGATCCTATTTGCCAAAGATAGGAACTGGCCATGAGGCTGCATCAGGACAGACTACTCTGAACCAGACACAAGTGAGGAAGGCAAGCACCTAAAACTCTGCCTGTTTGAGGGGACGAAAGCCCGCCAGAAACTCAGAAAGAGGCACGTAAGAGAACTATGTGCAGGGGTGCTATGTCGCTTCAGGCGTGTCTGACTCCCTGCGACCCCATGGACTGTAGCCTGCCAGGCTCCTCTGTCCACGGGATTCTTCAGGCAACAATACTGGCGTGAGTAGCCATTCCCTTCTTCAGGGGATCTTCCTGGGAATGGAAACTGCTGTTTCCCGCATTGACAAGTGGGTTCTTTACCATTAGTGCCGCCTGGGAAGCCCAAGAGAACTATAAGCATGTGTAAATGAAAAGACTTAAGAACTGATCCTCAGTTCAGTTCAGTCGCTCAGTCGTGTCCGACTCTTTGTGACCCCATGAATTGCAGTACGCCAGGCCTCCCTGTCCATCACCAACTCCCGGAGTTCACTCAGACTCACATCCATCGAGTCAGTGATGCCATTCAGCCATCTCATCCTCTGTCGTCCCCTTTTCCTCCTGCCCCCAATCCCTCCCAGCATCAAAGTCTTTTCCAATGAGTCAACTCTTCTCATGAGGTGGCCAAAGTACTGGCGTTTCAGCTTTAGCATCATTCCTTCCAAAGAACACCCAGGGCTGATCTCCTTCAGAATGGACTGGTTGGATCTTCTTGTAGTCCAAGGGGCTCTCAAGCGTCTTCTCCAACACCACAGTTCAAAAGCATCAATTCTTTGGCGCTCAGCCTTTTTCACAGTGGAGACCTCAAAGCAAAAAAAAAAAAAAAAAAAAGACCAGCTCACACCACAAAAGTATAGAAGAACTGGGGCAACGCACAGAGTAGATTCGAGGTCAGAAGCTGTTCTTGTGCTTACATGAACTTCAGGTTCCTAAGAGGAATTGGTATGTCAACTCCATGGTATAGTATTTATAATTTGTTGTTCATAATTCAGAGAAGGCAATGGCACCCCACTCCAGTACTCTTGTCTGGAAAATCCATGGACGGAGGAGCCTGGTAGGCTACAGTCCATGGGATTGCTAAGAGTCGGACATGACTGAACAACTTCACTTTCACACATTGGAGAAGGAAATGGCAACCCACTCCAGTGTTCTTGCCTGGAGAATCCCAGGGACGGGGGAGCCTGCTGGACTGCCATCTATGGGGTTGCACAGAGTTGGACATGACTGAAGTGACTTAGCAGCAGCAGCAGCAGCAGCACCAGCAGTCCACAATTAGGCCCAAGAATAGCAAAATGTATATAGCTCTCATTCCTGTGTATAGATTCAGGCATTCCCCAGAAATCTCTTAATGAAGTCCCGAGGCTACCTTTTGGGTATGTTATATATAGGACTCACCTATTAGTTAATATTATGGTGCCTGGCATGGGTAAGAACGTATAAACAGAATTGCACCATTCTGTCCTATAAAGCACATTACTTAATCAAGAGTCCCAGGAGTTCTGGGGGTAGTGTCTGAATGCAGGCTATGGAGTTAGAACACCTGGGTTTGAACTCCATTGAGACACTTCCTAGCTAGCTGTGAAAGCTTGGGTCGGTCACTCCTCATTTGTAGCTTCAGTTTCCTCATCTGCATAAACGTACACATAGAGATTAGAAGAGTGTTTGCAGTATAGAGCTGAATCCAACAAGGTAAGTCAGGTACATTAAATAAGTGTTTATATAAAATGAATTGATTACCTGCTTACATAAAGTTCATGAGTTTTTTCACCGTAGATAATTCACGTAAAAACCTTTGCCCTTTGCATATGATTGTGTTCATAGAAATGGTGAGATTTACTATTAATGGGTCCTAAAATTGATGCTTTTGAACTGTGGTGTTGGAGAAGACTCTTGAGAGTCCCTTGGACTGCAAGGAGATCCAACCAGTCCATTCTGAAGGAGATCAACCCTGGGATTTCTTTGGAAGGAATGATGCTAAAACTGAAGCTCCAGTACTTTGGCCACCTCATGCAAAGAGTTGACTCATTGGAAAAGACCCTGATGCTGGGAGGGATTGGGGCAGGAGGAGAAGGGGACGACCGAGGATGAGATGGCTGGATGGCATCACGGACTCAATGGACGTGAGTCTGAGTGAACTCCAGGAGTTGGTGATGGACAGGGAAGCCTGGTGTGCTGTGATTCATGGGGTCACAAAGAGTCAGACACGACTGAGCAACTGAACTGAACTGAACAAATATGTGCTGAGTGCCTGCTGGGTACAGAGTGACTGCTGCATATGTGCTGAAAGTCCAGCCATTGCTATCTAACCATCCTTTATATGGGTTGACCAAAAATTTCGTTCAAGGTTTTTCCATAACGTTGTACAAAAACCCAAAACAAGTGTTTTGGCCAACCCGATATTTCATATTTAGTCTCACCTCTTTCAAAGCTGATAGTTTTCCTTTTCTTTACAGTAGCACTGATTTTTAAATAATATTTATTTGCTCGTTTATTTATTTTTGGCTGCTTTGGGTCTTGGTTGCTGCACTCAGCCTTTCTCTAGTTGCGGTGTGCGGACTTCTCCTTGGGGTGGCTTCTCTGGTTGTGGAGCACAGGCTCTAGGGCACACAGGCTTTAGTAGCTGCAGCACACGGGTCAGTAGTTGCAGATCCCAAGCTCTAGAGTGCAAGCTCAGTAGGTTGTGGCCAACAGGCTTAGTTGCCTTGCAGCATGAGGGATCTTCCCAGATCAGGGATCAAACCTCTGTCCCCTGCCTTGGCAGGCAGATCCTTTACCACTGGACCATCAGGGAAGTCCAGTACTGATTATTTTTCTTCCAAAAATATAAGCAGTATATGAGTGTTTACCTCATCCAGCCTACCTCTCCTCTTCCCTATAAAATTTTAGTAACAGGTGACTTGGTAAGCTTTGGACCTCCTATGCTTCTCATCCTGGCCTTATTCAAGGCTTCTTATTCCCACTGCCTCTTTCCTTTGCCTTTCTCTCCCTTTTTTGTTTCTTCATATATTTCTAAGTATCTATTGTGTACACTATACATTGCTAGAAGCATGTTCTCAAGCATTTAGCATGTATATGAAGGATAAGCCATAAAAAGTTAAATATAAGATTTGAATGGTCATGCAAGACATGGCTGCAAGATATCTAAGGCTGTTTATGCCACGTGGTCAGTGATATTCATTATAGACCTAGTAGATCTCACTGTTGATCAGTGTTGTTTGTCCCTTCTTGCACACACACGTGAAGATGGCTTTATTCTATAAATCATGAAGATGTAGACATCATTTAATTCCAATGATGCTAGATGAATTTAAAATCTTAAGCATGAAGAAGTTAGAGATCCAAATGACCACATAAAGAAAATTCAGTATCAGTCACATTTTTGAAGTTTGATGCAGTTATTTAGAGTTTGATGCCATTATTTAAAGGGGCTCCTGAAATCACCACCAAATTCATACTAGGGCATGGGTGTGTATAGAATGTGAACAGAAATTTTGCTGACTAACCATATACAGAGAATTATTCCAAGTAATGATGTTTTGATAAATGGAACTGTTGTATTTGGAAAATGTGAAATGAACAGATACTCATGTAGGAGGAAAAACTTGGAAAGCAGTAATGCTAAATGGACTGCGGTGATAGTTGGTGGCAAATTCATATGAACATGTAATGGAAGGGGGCACAAAAAAGAAGGACAATATGATTTTATGTGGATCGAGCCAAGAAATCACAGCAAAGATCAAGGGAGACATAGGCCAGTCTGTATTCATCTCCTTGGTGAAACACTTTTGGAATAATACACATAGTCTCAGGATTTCAGTGCAAGGAAGATGTTAAAAAACAGGAGATTCCAATGTGAAAAGTACCAGTGATTATAAGGACCTGTCAGATTGACTTATGAGATGTGACTGGCACAACACCACCTAAATCTGTGCATATATGTGAGCATCTTACAGAAAACAAATGATTATCAAAATAATTATATATATATATATATATATATAGCAGTTCTATTGTCAGGGATGAGCATTTGTTGGCTTAAGATCCTTAGCCTTGAAAAGGAGATTATTTTAAAATTTGTTATCAGACAGACCCTATCCAGGGATAAAAATCTGTGTAATTCATATACAGTTGTCAAATTTAAGATTACTTATAATAAGCTGAAGAAACTGTGGTTCTAAAATGGTTCTAGTGGCAATAGAAATGAAAAATAACCTTAGCTGATGGATAACTAGTAGCCATTGATAGATTTATTCTTTTCCAATAACCCAAGTGTTGGGTTTGAAATTTTATAAATATAGCATCTTAATGGGAGAAGTGATTATATAGTATCTTAAAGAGAAGGGGGCGGCAGAGGATGAGATGGTTCGATGACATCACTGACTCAATGAACATGAATTTGAGCAAACTCCAGAAGATAGTGGAGGACAGAAGAGCCTGGTGTGCTGCAGTCTATGGGGTCACAAAGAGTTGGACAAGATTTAGTGACTGAACAACAACGACAAAGCGAGATGTGATTAATACTTTAGGAGAGGAAAGGGAACTAGAATGGCAGAAAGAAATGAAAAGCAAGCAAACAAGACTAAGGATGAGATGTTTCTTAGGAAAGATGAGAGAGCGTGGGCTAATTCAATGGTCATCAGGAAGGTGCTTAAAAATTACCTTGTTCATTAAAAAATATAAGCCACAAATTACTAAAATTATATGAGTATATAAGGAAAACATGAATGTTTTAAATATAGGATAAAAATAATTCTTGTTGGAGCTACTATTTACTCAAAAGGCTGACTCTGCATATATCAGTGTTATGAAAGAAATCACTTTAAATTCCTTATGTAATCAACTGACATTTTATAGTGAACTGCAAAAACCCAGCAAATGTGAAGAATTTTAGAATACCTGTTTCTCAGAAATGATTGCCTTTTACATATAAATGTACTTTAGAGTATATTCAGCTTGAGTTATTTTCTGTTTGGAAATAATTGCCTCTAAATGGTATTTAAAAAGGAAAGTTATAGACAAACACACAACTTGTAGAACTAAGTATTTTAATGATTGTGGTTCCTCATATATTTATGCTTGAGTTTGTGGGAATGTATTTTGAAATTCATGTAGAGCACTGAAAAAAGGTTATAGGACAAATGATTCAAATTGAGGTCAACCAAATCAAAACATCAGTGTACCTCACAGTTCATTTATTTTCAAGATAGTTGCAAAATAACCTGCATGCTCACTAAAGCAAGGTGTATACACTTAAAATTTTATTTTAGTCAGAATTAACATCTTTTGAAAAAGCCAGAGTTAGTTTTGTGAGTTCAAAAACTTCCCGTTGCCCATCACTGTTTTTGAATCAAATGAACAATTTTCATCTTATAAGCAGCTCAATTATCTTTTTCAGCCTTCTCCACAGTATAGATGACTCAGCCTGCTTTTCCTATTTCATTAACTCATGGCTTATAATTTAATAGTTGCTTACTTTGTGAAGTAAGTAGAATAATTTTACACCCCTTCCTCATCATAATGAAATTCTTTCAAATTCTTAGAAGATACCACATGTGTTACTTCTGAACTAGTTGTTACATTTCAAATGCCTACAAAGGCCATGTAGGTAATACAAGTAGATACAGTGGATTTGGAGGGGACCAGACACATAGGGGAGGACCTGTTTGAAGGTCAGCCTCTGCAGGACTTTGAATGTTGATAGACTATAATGGTTGGCATGGTTGCTAGCTTTTCCACTTCTTTAAGACGAGCCTGAAATCTAACTTATGTGAAATTTCCAACTTTTGAATGTGGGAATTGACTCAAAGAGAAAAAAAATGTACTATGTAAACTAAAAGAAAATTGAAGATTTCCAGATTGAATAAGGTCCTTGAACTTTTATCTTTTTCTTTTTTACTTTTTAATTTTTTCAGCATCTGAAATCTTTTTCATAACAAGGCAGATCTGGGATTAGTTTTTGTAGCCATGGCTGGCCCATCAAACTCTGAGCCCTTGATGTGGCTGTGTGAAGGTCCTTGGGGCCTTGGCAAAATGCCTGGACACCTCTTGGCCCTTTCAAGGACTGGAGAATTCATGGCCACAGGCCTTGGGAGAGAAGCCTCAAGGCCAGCTGGTTAAAGGAGAGGAACATGCCCCCGGCATTGAGATGCGGCCCTGGATGTGACTGCCTGCCTGCACCCCCGCAGAGCACACACCTTCAGTTTGGGTACCACCTGGACACACACATCATCCGTTATAATCCCTGCAACCACAGCTATTTTGCTTTCCTGGCCAGGACGCTTCATCTTCCAGGTCATCCAGGAAAGGAATGGAGGTGGCTGGTGGGTGGGACTCATGAACAACCTCTTCAGAACCTCTTCAGTAGAACCTGGTTGAAGGTGGAGTCAGCTCCTCCAGCCAAAAGCCTGTGCAGCTTGACCAACAGCCTTATGGAGATGTCCTGGCTTTTGGGCTTATCTACAAAAATAATCTATAAACAATAAGAACAGAGTGTTAGCTGTTCTTTGTTTTGTGTTTTTTGGCTGTGCTGGGTCTTCATTGCACTGTGTGGGATTCTCTACCAGTGGGCATGTAGGATCTTATCAGACCAGGGATCGAACCCATGTCCCCTGCATTAGAAGGTGGATTCTTAACCACTGGGATGCTCCCAAGCACGGAGTTTTATTTGAGCCAAACTGAGGGCTAACCCAGCCCCCGCTTTCCATATAATTCTGAGAAACAGACTTTCCAACAAAGTTTTGTGTCTCGTCAGAACAAAGAACATTAAACAAGTCAGGGTTACATTTCTTCAAGGTTTTTTTTTTTTTTTTTAAAAGAACAGCATGTACACAGCGAGTGACCATGGCCTTGCCCCTGGGAAGGGAGTTTAATCATGCAGAAGGACCAGCACTCTATGACAAGGGGCATTTAATCTTTATTTTTATCATGGACATTCTTTACTTCTGGTCAACATGCTCTTTTTCTTTCATAATTAAAGCAGATGTACAATGTATGTTTGATTGGCCACCAACAGGCTCTTTCAGTCAGCATAAAATTCAAGTTAACTCATGTATAAGCCAAAATGACTTCCTTGTATTTCAGCATGTGAACATGTCTTTTTATCACACCACTCACTCAAACTTTTCTGTCCTTTTTGTGGGAACATCAATTCCCATGATGGCAAGATGCAAAAGAGAGAAAAGAAGCGGGGTGGAGGGGGAGAAGCCTTCAGCCAGTGGCACCCTGGTCCTTGAATTTTTAGTTTTAACCACTATGGCAAACTCTAAACCAACTCAACTCCCAACTCCCTATTCAATTTTCTGCCCTCATATCTTTGTTGACACCAGTTCATGGGCCAGGACAGGTGTTGTCCTTTTTTATCTGTCAGTTCACTCTGAAACTTCTCCTGATCCTCTTCTTTAAGAAATATCTTTTCCTCCAGAGCTCTTTTTTCCTCTAGATCCATGTAATATTAAACCCTTTCCTACCTGAAGTCTTCCTTGTCTTATTCATTTAAATATGTATTTTATTCTTATTGCTCACTGTATAAAGTCCTTGAAGGCAGAGATTATTTTACTCTGCCTGACACTTGAGACATTCAGTAAATGCTTGTAGAATTGAAATGAAGGCTATGACTGACAGATGTCCTGTTGGCAATGTTTTTCATGGAGACTCTTACTTGAGCTGAACCACATAGAGTTAATATTTACAAGGCTAAAGTCTAGGGGGAAAAAAAATCAGTTAAATCATGTTTCCTTAACAGATGGTGCATCTGTGTTTCCTAATGTAATATCCTGACTGTGTATAATTGTCATAATTAAGTAATAGTTGCATGTACAATCTTTGGTAAAAAGAATCTCTTTTATATGTGGACTTTAATATCCCAATCCTGATCAGTAAATGCTCCTGCATTTATCTCAGTGTGGGCTATTTCTGGTAGATTTCCTTTTTTGACCCCCAAATAGTCGATGAAGCCCTTCTTGGTTTCAGGTTGTGAAGGTAGGCAGTTTAGAGAAAACCAGGCTTATGTAGTTAATTCCTGAACATAAATTTTTGGCTTTCTGGTCACTCTTAGCTAGGTCTGACGCTTGACTTAGCATCACTTGAAACTCAGCAGACCTTGAGGAGTGCTGACGATCTTTTTTTCACCCACTTGAGCACTGACTGCATTTACCCATAGAAGAAGAAGAGTTAGAAATTGTTATCATTCTACTTCTTTCTGTTTGATCTGTATAAACTGCACTGTTTTCAAGATAATTGGGTAGGTGGTGGAAAGATCTTTAAAACTGGCATCAAGAGACCAGCTGTTTGATCTTGAAAAGCAAGGAGGTTACCTGAGCACCCCAGGTCTAGTTTTCTCAAGTGTAAGATAAAAATTGATATGCCTGCCACTTAGAGTAATCCTCATTTCAGGGTTAAATGAAATGGTATATGTGCAGACAACTTTGTGGACATGCTTTCCAAGTGTTCACTGTTGTTTATTTGAAGAACTTATGTACTTGTTCCTTTGGTGGTAGATATCTAATTTCTCAGGAGTCCTTTTGGGTCCGCAAATAATGGTAGGACCAGATGGAGCAAAACCCACTGGTTTACACATTGTCTAAAAGAGCTTCACTCAAGCATGGTGAGGCTGAAGAATGACAACAGAAACCTTAGGTACCCGCTAAGTAAAAAATATTTAGTGTCTTGTTCTTTACAGAAAAAGTTTGCTTACTTCTGCATAGTTTTTTTTTTTTTTTTTTAATGTGCAGGAGGTATTCAAACATTTGGCCTCAAGTCTGAACTTGAAGAGCACCTCAACTAGACCTTCTCAGGTTTCCTGTTTATTTTTCCTGTGGTCGCAGGGCAGGAATGAAAACACCTGTGGGATCTGGGACCAGAACAATAATTACTTCTCAGTCTTATCTCTCGCAACCAGAAGAAAACATCTGCTTTTTTAATTCTGCAGAGAAGGGCAGAATTAAAACTCTCTGGGGACTTCCGCTGTATCTCTGGCACAGAGAAGGAAGGGGCAAAGGCTGGACAGAATGTTTCCGGTGTAACTGAATGCAAACTTAACACAAATCAGATTAGCTGAGGGTGAAGCCTGAGCTTTAAAGTTTAAACCTAAATAGGTCTCATTGCTGTTCTTGAACCAATGGATATAAGCTGGCAGAAGTCCCGCTAATTCTTTGATTTGTTTAATAAAAGTCATTTAAAAAAAAATCAAATGGATCACTGGGCAGGAATTTGCCAGAGACACCTTCCAAGTGATAATTAGCTAGCCAATTTTTTCTTGAGTTTTATGTTGCCATAAATATTCATGACACATTCCCCATCAAATTGTAAGTTCTTCAGGAAACACTGTTATCAGTTTAAGAACATGAATCAGACTGATAAAGCTAATTGGTTAGGGTTCTTTTTTCTCCTTCATTTTAAATAAAGCTGTCGAAGTTTCTCGGGGTAATGAAGAGCTTTGTTGTTATGACAACTGCTTCTTCCTTTCCCTTTGAAGAAGCTTGTGATGTGATAGGCAACACATCAGGAATAATTAAAACAAATGATAAGCGAGACACATCTGCTTAGAGGAATAAACCAGCACAAACTGAAACCATTTTACTAGTTTTCAATGACTATTTTCATGGCAGGAAATTCACATCATTTGAGCTGGTCATTTGTGCCAATTTCCATCATTTCTCGTTCCAAAAATCTTGTCACTCAGGGAGGATTTAGTTATATACCCGAGAACTTTATGGCTCAGAGCTTCTCACTGTCTGACTTAACACTTCTCCAAATAGTCTGAAACACTGGAAGTGATGGTTTATCAGGGGCACACTCTAAAGTGATTCTAAATGTTCTCATGAATTACATTCTGATTTCAGGAAAAGGGCAGTTGTGGTTCTATGGCCTTAGTGCTCACTCCCTGGAACCAAACACATTCTTCACTTGTTGCTTTGTGCCAAGCCCTTTCACATTTCTTTCTCCTTTAACCTTTATTCAGGGGACTTGTTAATCATGTTAATTTCACAGCAGAGGAATCCAGTCCCCCTTAAATACACTCAAGGTAGCCTTGTTTGTTATCAGTCTCTAATTAGGTGAGAATTCAAACTTAAGTCTTTCCCAGTTGATCTTTCTGTTGCTGTTTAGTCCCTAAGCAGTGTCTGACTCTTTCGTGATCCTATGGATGGCAGCCTGCCAGGNTTAATTTCACAGCAGAGGAATCCAGTCCCCCTTAAATACACTCAAGGTAGCCTTGTTTGTTATCAGTCTCTAATTAGGTGAGAATTCAAACTTAAGTCTTTCCCAGTTGATCTTTCTGTTATTGTTGTTTAGTCCCTAAGCAGTGTCTGACTCTTTCGTGATCCTATGGATGGCAGCCCGCCAGGCCCCTCTGTCCATGGGATTTCCCAGGCCAGAAAAATGGAGGTTGCCATTTCCTTCTCCAGGAGATCTTCCCCACCCAGGGATCGAACCCACATCTCCTGTGTTGGCAGGCAGATTCTTTACCACTGAGCACTTGGGAAGATGCTAAAGCTGAAGGAAAACATTGATTTGAGTAGTTAAAATGTAATGTAGTTTTCTACTGAGTTGGGCTATTATTCCAATTCATCCTCATTTCTTTGTAAAACACTTAATCTAGCTAGCCTAATGCATTCCTCTACTAACTCCAGATTATGAACATTAGAGGTTATATGTATTTCAGGGATAAAACACAGATTCTTTCTTTTCTTTTAAAAAATTAATGAAAGACTAGGATATAAAGTATCAGGGTTTCTTCACACATAATGAAGTTTGGTTTTATGAGAATTTTTTTTTTTTTTTGGTCAACTTATATCTTCTTGTGTATACTTGGTTGTAAGTCATGGTCTAAAAAGCTTAAAAGCCACCCCTCTAATACTGTCATTATTTGCCCCCTAATTGTCTAATTTCATTTCATTCTTCTTTTTCTGCCTTTTTTGATGCCAATAGACATAAAAAGCACTGTTAAATGTTTGTCTTTAATAAATGATGACACGCAAATTCATGAAGGGTTCCATATTTTTAAGAGAAACCCAAGTAAGATGATAGGTGTTGCGTGAGGGCATCGGAGGGCAGACACACTGAAACTGTAATCACAGAAAACTAGCCAATCTGATCACACCGACCACAGCCTTGTCTCACTCAATGAAACTAAGCCATGCTGTGTGGGGCCACCTGAGACCGGATGCGTCACGGTAGAGAGGTCTAACAGAATGTGGTCCACTGGAGAAGGGAATGGCAAACCACTTCAGTATTCTTGCCTTGAGAACCCCATGAACAGTATGAAAAGGCAAAATGATAGGATACTGAAAGAGGAACTCCCCAGGTCAGTAGGTGCCCAATATGCTACTGGAGATCAGTGGAGATACAGAATGTGGTCCACTGGAGAAGGGAATGGCAAACCACTTCAGTATTCTTGCCTTGAGAACCCCATGAACAGTATGAAAAGGCAAAATGATAGGATACTAAAAGGGGAACTCCCTGGGTTGGTAGGTGCCCAATATGCTACTGGAGATGAGTGGAGAAATAACTCCAGAAAGAATGAAGGGATGGAGCCAAAACAAAAACAATATCCAATTGTGGATGTGACTGATGATAGAAGCAAGGTCCAATGCTGTAAAACATTGGAAAAGACTCTGATGCTAGGAAGGATTGGGGGCAGGAGGAGAAGGGGACGACAGAGGATGAGATGGCTGGATGGCATCACCAACTCGATGGACAAGAGTTTGAGTGAACTCTGGGAGTTGGTGATAGATAGGGAGGCCTGGTGTGCTGTGATTCATGGAGTCACAAAGAGTCAAACATGACTGAGTGACATGAGCCAAAACAAAAACAATATCCAATTGTGGATGTGACTGATGATAGAAGCAAGGTCCAATGCTGTAAAACATTGGAAAAGACTCTGATGCTAGGAGGGATTGGGGGCAGGAGGAGAAGGGGACGACAGAGGATGAGATGGCTGGATGGCGTCACCAACTTGATGGACATGAGTTTGAGTGAACTCTGGGAGTTGGCGATAGATAGGGAAGCCTGGTGTGCTGTGATTCATGGAGTCACAAAGAGTCAAACATGACTGAGTGACTGAACTGAACTGCAAAGCAAAATCAGATTTGGCTACCTCTGTCTGAAATAGTTAAATAAAAAAATAATGCTGTCCTTCTTATTGAAACTTAAGATTCTGTTCTGCCATCATGAGAGAGAGGGAACTAAGATCTCAGTGAAAGAAAAAATGATGCTGCAGGCCTCTAAGTTAAACTGCCATGCATATTTTCCAAGATTTTCTTCCATACATTCAGTGAACCTCTTCAGTTTTATTGTTGCTGCTATTCTTGGAAACACCATAAAGAATTGGGAAGGAGGTTATATGAGAAGAGTGATTATGAAAGTGGTGTAAACATAGGGTTTACTTCTATAAAGTATTCTTGCCAAAAATTAATCTGAATTCATGAAGCCTCCAGACCTAATCTGTAGAGTAGAGGAAATACAGGGGATAGAGGCACAAGTTAATTGACACCATAGAGAAGCAAATTCAGAGTGTGGGGCACTTTAAAGACAAATTTTCTTAAAAGAAAATGTCATGGAAGAAAATGAGTGGGGTTAGGTACTAGATTAAAAAAGACGAGAGAGATAGTTAGGGCTTCCCTAATAGGTCAATTGGTAAAGAAACCACTAGCAATGCAGGAGACTCTGGTTCAATTCCTGGGTCAGGAAAATGCCCTGGAGAAGGGATAGGCTACCCACTCCAGTGTTCTAGGGCTTCCCTTGTGGCTCAGCTGCAAAGAATCTGCCTGCAATGCAGGAGACTTGGGTTCAGTCCCTGGGTTGGAAAGGTTCCCTGCAGAAGGGAAAGGCTACCCATTCCAGTATTCTGGCCTAGAGAATTCCACAGACTGTGTAGTCCATGGGGTTGCAAAGAGTCAGACACGACTGAGCAACTTTCACTTTCACTTTCAAAGAGTTAGTTTACAACCAAATATATTAAGTGAGAACTGATTAGGTATTGCATAGAAAATGAGTTTAGAAGAATAATTTTTGGTATAATTGAGGGAAATTAAATATGAACTCTGGGAGTTGGTGATGGACAGGGAGGCCTGGAGTGCTGCGATTCATGGGGTTGCAAAGAGTGTGACACGACTGAGTGACTGAACTGAACTGAACTGAAATATAAACTGGATATTAAACATCAGGAATTATTATTAATGCCCTTGAGTGTGATTATATTATTGTTATGTAACAGAATACCTTTATTCTTAGGACTTGCATGATGAAGCTTTTAAAAATGTGATTCATATCCATATTCTGTAATTTACTTCTTAATAATTCATCTATCTGCCTTATCTATCTATCCACCAATTCTCTTTTTATCAAAAGAGAGATAGATTGAGCAAATGAGGTCAAATATTTACAAATAGTAAATCTAGGTTAATGACACATGGCATTTTAAATACAATTATAACTTTCCTCTAGGAGTAAAAGGTTTACAAAATAAGAAGTTGAGAGAACAAAAATTACATATTGCATGAGTCCATTTCCATAAATTTCAAAAATAGGCAAAACTAATTTATGGTATTAGGCATCAGGATGTAGGTTGCCTGAAGGACTGAAGGGATGATGATTAGGAGGGGACAAGTGGATTGAGGTCTGAGACTATTCTAATTCTTAACTTGGGGAGTGATATGTGAGTATGTTCCCACTGAGACCAGATCACTGAGCTACATATTTATTACTCATGCACATTTTCATTTTTTTTTTTAATTGGAAGAGGATTACTTTAAAATGTTGTGTTGGGTTCTGCTGTACAATAATGCAAATCAGTCATAATTATACATATACTCTCTCTTGAGCCTCCCTCCCCTCCTCCACTCCATCCCTTTGTGCATATTTTATATATAGTTGTTCTTTAAAAATACAGAGTAGATAATTAATATTTTAAAGTAGTTTGTTTTTGTTGGGGTTGAAGGGATTGATTTTTCAAAGTGAGAAAAGGAAAAGTAAAAGCCTGAACTTATATCAAAAGCCATGTCTGGGCTTGGGCTAGACCTTCAGCAATCTCTTGAGTTTAGGGAAATGGGGGCTTAAGCTAATTTGTATAGTTTCTTCATGTGTCTAATTAAAAAATATTTTGCTGTTAAAATTGCTTACATACAAAATACATTATAGTAATTAAAAATGATTATTGCTTTAGATATTGAACTTGAAAGCCCAGCT